>JAZAVI010000080.1:165000-232500 GCA_036326025.1 Chrosomus eos
GAGCATGCTGAGTGCTAACATTGTGAAAGTGAAACTACCATATTAGCATGCTCTGCTCTCGCCTGTCACTCTGTATGATAGTGGCAGGCTCGCGATTCTCACGGGATACAGGACCCGCGTTTGCCGAGGCGGCGCGGAGAATGCATTCCTGGGGATCGCAAAAGGATCTTTTGGAGGGGTGGGAGAACGGTCCGAGGGCCTTTTCTTCTTCCTTGCCCGGAAGATCCAGCTCTATCTCCCCGGTGTTGGAAGCACGCTCTGCGGTTTCTTCCGCTCGGGGAGAGAGAGCCCTTTTTCCGTCATATTCTTCCTCCGAGGAGGTTTGTGTTGAGAATATTGAAAGTGAAAGCAAGCACACACACTGTTGAATTAGATTCGCCATCTATTTTTCCAGTATATGATGAACTGGTGGAGGTTTTGTCCCGTGCTGTTAGTAAATTAAATATTTAATGGCCAGCTGAGAAAAAGGAACGCTCGTCCTAAGAAACTTGACGAGCGTTTTCTTATTTCTATCACATTATCTCCACCACGAGGCTTCCATTTTTTCCCTGATTTACACACTGAATATTTAAATTATGGAATAAACCGTATTTATCACTACTTTCAGCCCTCGTGTTAAATGTTTATTCAAGATTAGAGGGTTGAAAGATTACGGTTATGATATGATGCCCCAGGCTGAACAGAAATAAAAATAGGAAAATGCTATTTTTTCACCTGGTCCAGTATCATCATTTAAGTCTCTGCTTTGCTCATAAGTCTATACTAAAGAATCTCGCGTTTGCCGAGGCAGCGTGTAGGTTTAATGTTGTAATCAGAATCTAGCTCGGATCTCGCGTTTGCCGAGGCACCGCTTAGATTTCGAGTGTATTTTGCAAAAATAAGATTCTGTGGCTGGGATCTCGCGTTTGCCGAGGCAGCGCGTAGGTTTAAGCAGTACTACTTTGGTTTTATGGGTAAAGCTTATACGGCAGCAGGTCAGCTGGAGAATGTTTATAGAAATCTATATTATAATGCTCCAGGCTTATCAGGCCGATCTGCTGGGGTTCTGGATATAGCGAAATTTGAGCCTTCGGGTCTCTTCTCAAATGCGGTCGTTGTTAGGTGATAAAAGATATATATATAAAAAAATATATATATAATAAGGTTTCTCCCTCGCTGTGTCCAGCCCCCCTGGGGCTGCTGGGCGTGAGCAGCCCCAGCCGTCGAGTTCATCATATTATGTGCACAGTAAGAGAGTGCTGCGTCTCGTGTTCCTCCATGTAGATACTGGAGACAGACGCAACCCTCTCAACCGAAGTCGCCTAAGCCTAAGCCGGATCTGAGGACCGTTCTTCAGGCGAAGAAAGCTTCGGTTCAAAAAAAAAAAAAAAAAGGTCCTGATGCTTAGGCATCAGGCCTGTGAGGACAGCCCCGACCGGAGTGGAGCGGTGTTCACCTCATTATACGGTGCCCGTTCCACTTCGGGGTCCTCACGAGACCCTCCTGCCAACCCTGCCACCTCTGGTGCTTCAGGGCGCAGTGGTCTCCAGCGAGTCGCTGGTGCTATGCTGCGGCACAGCATCGGTTTCGCGCCCTCTGAGGGGGGTTTTAGAGCAGTCAGGTCAGGTAGTTCCTGCCGGTATGTTTCAGGCTCCAGATTTGGCTCTCTCAGTAACACCAGAGACCAGCCTTGAGAGGCTGGTTCCCTTAGTAAATTTTCTGGCAGCGTGGAAGCTTCTGCCGAATATTTCTCATTGGGTCCTGCAGATTGTAGAGAAAGGATACAGAATCCAGTTTGGCTCTCGTCCTCCTCGTTACAGCGGGGTGCTACCCACAGTGGTGCATCCCGAGCAGGCTCTGGTAATGGAGCAAGAAGTAAGGGCCCTGTTAGCAAAAGAGGCTATAGAACAGGTGTACTCACCCGACCGAGAGTCGGGTTTTTACAGCCGTTATTTCATTGTTCCAAAAAAGGATGGAGGGTTGCATCCCATTTTAGATCTTCGCCTGTTGAATCGGACAGTTCAGAAACTCAAGTTCAAGATGCTGACCCTCAAGCAGATCGTGACCCAAATCAGATCCGAGGACTGGTTTGTCACGATAGATCTAAAGGATGCATACTTCCATATCTCCATCCTCCCTCAGCACAGGAAGTTCCTAGGGTTTTCTTTCGGGGGCAAAGAATACCAATATCGGGTTCTTCCTTTCGGTCTAGCTTTATCACCCCGCACGTTCACGAAATGCGTGGATACAGCTCTAGCCCCCTTGGGCTTCAGGGCGTACGTATTCTGAACTACATCGGTGACTGGCTGATTCTGCGGAATCGGAGCAGTTGGCGGTTCGGCACCGAGGTGTCGTTCTCGCTCTTATGCAGATGTTGGGGTTGATGCTCAATACCAAGAAGAGTGTGCTTTCTCCAGTATTGAGAACCACTTTCCTTGGTGTGGTATGGGATTCAGTGACGATGAGGGCCAGCCTATCGCCCGTTCGTGTAGCTGTTATCCTGGCAGCCACCAAAGAGCTAAAGCTAGGTCAGTCACGCACTGTAAAACAGTTCGAGAAACTGTTGGGTCTACTGGCAGCAGCGTCCAACGTATACCTTTTGGCCTGCTGTACATGAGGCCTTTACAGTGGTGGCTCAGGACCAGAGGGTTCTCCCCGAGGGGAAACCCTTTCCGTATGATCAAGGTTACGCGGCGATGCCTTCGTGCCTTAGAGATATGGAGGAAACACTGGTTCTTAACCCAGGGCCCGGTGTTGGGAGCTCTTTGCCATCGAGCTACTATCTCGACAGATGCTTCCCTCACCGGCTGGGGAGCGGTAATGGAAGGCCGCTCGGTTCAGGGTCTGTGGAAAAGCCATCATCTTTCGTGGCACATCAATTGCCTGGAGATGATGGCTGTCTTCAATGCGTTGAGACATTTCCTTCCGGACCTAAGAGGCCATCATGTGCTCGTTCGAACAGACAACACATCTGTGGTCTCTTATCTGAACCGCCAGGGGGGTCTAGGTCGCGTCCGCTTTGCAAACTGGCGCACCGGATCCTCCTGTGGTCCCTGGGGAAGGTACTCTCCCTGAGGGCAGTGTATATTCCTGGGGACCAGAATATAGGAGCAGACATCCTGTCGAGGCAGGAGCTGAGGCCAGGGGATTGGAGACTCCACCCCGAGGCGGTGGAGAAAATCTGGGAGGCATATGGCAGAGCAGAGGTGGACCTGTTCGCGTCTCACAACACGACGCACTGTCCCCTCTGGTATTCACTTACTCACCCGGCCCCCCTGGGGCTGGATGCCATGGTGCAGACGTGGCCGAGGCTACGTCTGTACGCCTTTCCCCCTGTTGCTCTGCTCCCAGGAGTTCTGGAGCGGGTCCGTCAGTGTGGGATAAGCCTACTGCTAGTAGCACCACGCTGGCCAAGTTGGATCTGGTTTGCGGACCTGATCCTTCTGTTAGACGGGCCTCCATTGGAGATCCCTTTGAGGAGGGACCTTCTGTCTCAGGCCGGGGGCACAATATTTCACCCTCGGCCAGAGATATGGAATCTTTGGGTTTGGCCTCTGAGGGGGCCCAACTTGTAGATAGTGGTCTTTCAGCTGAGGCTGTTGAGACCATCCTAAGCTCCAGAGCTCCAGCTACGAGGAAACTCTATGCGCTTAAATGGAGAGTTTTCTCCTTATGGTGTCACCGACATCAGTGGGATCCGGTTAATTGTTCTGTCAACACAGTAATCGAGTTCCTGCAGGAGCGCTTTGTGTCAGGTCTATGTCCTTCCACACTAAAAGTTTTCGTGGCAGCCATTGCGGCTTATCATACCATGGTGGGAGGTTTATCTTTGGGTCGAGACCCCTGATTACACGTTTCCTTCGTGGCACTTTGAGGCTGAGGCCTGCAACTCGCACTAAGGTGCCAGCTTGGGATTTGACTGTAGTTCTAGAAGGCCTGTCTAGGGCTCCATTCGAGCCCTTAGATTCGGTCTCAGAGAAGTTCCTTACTCTTAAGACCATCTTTCTCCTAGCTATTTCGTCCCTCAAGAGAGTTGGTGACCTTCAGGCTCTTTCGGTCTCCCCCACCTGCCTTGAATTTGCACCGGGGATGGTCAAGGCGTTCCTTTATCCAAAACAGGGATACGTCCCTAAGGTGCCGACCTTGACTCCGAGGCCTATTGTGCTGCAGGCTTTCTGTCCTCCTCCGTTTGCAACTGCGGACCAGGAAAGACTGCACTTGTTGTGTCCAGTGCGAGCATTGGACACATATGTACATCGGACATCCTCAATCAGGAAGTCCGATCAACTATTTATTTGCTTTGGATCACCTAAAAAAGGTCTTCCTGCTTCAAAACAGACAGTCAGTAAGTGGATAGTCGAGGCTATTTCACTTGCTTATGAGTACTCGGGCCAGCCTTGTCCTTTGGTGGTCCGAGCTCATTCGACCAGGAGTATGGCGGCTTCTAAAGCCTTGCTGCATGGGGTTTCTCTCCAAGATGTTTGTGATGCGGCGGGCTGGTCCTCTCCGCTCACATTCGTGAGATTTTACAGTTTGGACCTGGATGCTGCCCCAGGTTCTCAGGTGCTTAGTGCTTAGCTGAACAGTCTGACACTCAGGTACTTGAATTATGGCGCATTGGGTATTCTAGTTCCCGTAGCGTTTCGACGCATCTCGAAGTTCCCTTTTCGATAAGGGAACGTCTCAGGTTACTATTGTAACCATAGTTCCCTGAGAACAGGGAACGAGACGATGCGTCCCCCTGCCATACTTCTGGCGTCCCTGCGATCGGCTTGCTTCGGCACTGTCGAAGCTAAATGCCGGCGAGCAGCGGAAGTGCTCTTATCCTTTCCTGGTCATGACGTCACCCGCCCGTGACGCTCATTCCCTTTTTCCATTGGACTAGTTGGCATAGATGCTTCAGACGCAATCACGCAGAAGGCGTTCCCGTAGCGTTTCGACGCATCGTCTCGTTCCCTGTTCTCAGGGAACTATGGTTACAATAGTAACCTGAGACGTTTTGATGATTTTTAGCCAGATTCTGATTGGGATGTCAATTTGGATATTTCTCTTAATAGCATAGAAAGCTCTCCGTGCCTTGTCTCTCAAATCGTTAACAGCTTTTTTAAAATTTCCTGTGTTGCTAATGTTTATGCCGAGGTAAGTGTAGTCCTGCGTGTGTTCAATGAGCATGTTGTTCAATTTAAAACTATGATGTTGGTCTTGGCGGCTGGGTCTTTTTTGGAAAATCATTATTTTAGTCTTTTTGGGGTTAACTGACAGGGCCCATGACTGACAGAAGCTGTGCAGGAGGTCTAGATGCTGCTGTAGACCCTCTTTAGTGGGAGACAGCAGCACCAGATCATCAGCAAACAGAAGGCATCTGACTTCGGTGTCCAGTAGAGTAAGGCCAGGTGCTGTAGACTGATTCAGAGCCCTCGCTAGCTCATTTATGTAGATATTGAACAGCGTAGGACTTAAGCTGCAGCCCTGTCTCACTCCACGACTCTGAGGGAGGAATTCTGTGTGTTTGTTACCAATTTTAACTGCAAATTTGTTGTTTGTGTACATTGATTTGATGATGTCATATGTTTTTCCTCCAATGCCGCACTGGATTAATTGAAGAAAAAGACCTTCATGCCAAATGGAGTCAAAAGCTTTTTTGAAGTCCACAAAGCATGAGAAAATTTTACTTTTGTTTTCGTTAATTTGCTTATCGACTAAGGTATGGAGAGTGTATATATGGTCTGATGTGCGATATTTTGGTTGGAAGCCAATTTGACACTTGCTCAGGACATTTGTGTCTCTGAGAAAATGGGCTAGTCTGCTGTTTAGGACGTTGCAGAAGAGTTTGCCTAGGTTGCTGTTTACACATATACCGCGGTAGTTATTAGGGTCAAATCTGTCTCCGTTTTTATGTATTGGGGTAATAAGTCCTTTGTTCCAAATGTTGGGGAATATACCTAAACTCAGGATGATATTGAAGAGCTTGAGAATGGCTAATTTGAATTTGTGGTCTGTGTATTTAATCATTTCGACACCACAGGCTTTTTGCAGTTTCAGGGTTTGGACTTTGTCTAATAGTTCGGTTAGTGTTATTGGGGAGTCTAATGGGTTCTGGTAGTCTTTGATGGTTGATTCTAAAACCCTTAGTTTGTCATAAAGGGCATTTTGTTCCTAATTTTTGTTTACATTATTAAAGAGGTTGGAGAAGTGGTTAATCCAAACATCTCCATTCTGGATAGCTAGTTCTTGATGGTAGGATTTGTTTAGTGTGTTCCAATGTTTCCAGAACTGGTCGGATTCTAAGGATTCTTCAATTTCCCTGAGTTGACTCTTTGTGTTTTGTTCTTTTTTCTTTCTTAAAGTATTCCTATATTGTTTAAGTTTTTTGTGATAGAGATGACGGATGTTCTCATTGTCAGCATCTCTGTGTTTCTGGTTGGATAGGATTCTTAATTCTTTCCTAAGTTTTTTGCAGTCATTGTCAAACCATTTCTCAGTGGCATGTGGTCTTTTTGGTTTTCTTTTTGTGTTTTTTAAGTTGGATAATGTTGCTGATATCTCAAATATTCTGTTCAGCTTGTCTACTGCTAGGTTTGTACCTTCACTATTGTGCAGGAAAGGAGTGGCAAGGAATTTATCTAATAGGGCTTGAATTTTCGGTTGACTAATTGTACTTAGATATATATCTTTACTGTTTTGTTTCCATCTATACATGTTTCTAAGTGAGTGGAGCTGGGTTTGTTTAGATGCTTCTTGGTTGGGCATTGCTCTGTTTAAGTATAGGGTTATTTTACTGTGGTCAGACAGGGGGGTTAGTGGGCTGACTGTGAACGCTCTGAGGGAGTTTGGGTTAAGGTCTGTCAGAAAATAGTCCACTGTACTGCTACCGAAAGATGAGCTATAGGTGTATCTACCGTAGGAGTCTCCTCGAAGCCTGCCGTTGACTAGGAACAGACCTAGTGTGCGACACAGATGAAGAAGATGTGTTCCGCTTTTGTTTGTTGTTTTGTCATAGTTGTGTCTCTGTGCTTGTATGGGTGTGGGTAGGACGTCTCCTCCGGGCAGGTGTTTGTCCCCTGAGGGTTCAGTGTGTCCAGTTCTTCACCTGTTCTGGCATTCAGGTCTCCACAGAGCAGCACGCTTCCCTGTGACTGGAAGTAATTAATGTCTACTTCAAGAATGGAGAAACTGTCTTCATTAAAATATGGAGACTCTGCTGGAGGGATATAAGTGGCACACAGGAAGATGTTTTTCTCTGCTGTGGTGACTGTCTTATTAATTTCTAACCATGTGTAGAATTGTCCTGTTTTAGCTACTTTGATGGCATGGGCAAGATTTGATCTGTACCAGATAAGCATTCCTCCTGAGTCTCTTCCTTGTGTCACTCCAGGCAGTTTAACGGATGGGATGATGAGCTCTCTGTAGCCTTCGGGGCAGCCGGTGGGTCCATCTCCTCTGCTCCATGTCTCCTGCAGGATGATGATGTCTGAGTTTTTGATTTCTGAGTTGAAATCTGGGTTTCTGCTTTTGAGGCCAAAGGTAGATGATCTCAGGCCTTGAATGTTCCAACATGAAATGATAAAGGCTTTGTTATCCATGAGGTTTTAGTTTGGGAGATAAGTTTTAACCTATGACAGTAGGTGTGAGCAGATGAGGTTGAGCATCTGACGGATGTCAAGTCAAGTCAAGTCAAATATATTTATATAGCGCTTTTCACAATACAGATTGTATCAAAGCTGCTTTACAGTATCAATCAAAACAACTCAACAATGTTTGTTTATTACTGGACATCCAAAAAGGACATCCAAGTTTGGTAGAGCTGATCAATGGTATGATTGTTTAATTAATTTGAATATCCCCAACTGAGCAAGCCAAAGGCAACAGTGGCAAGGAACCGAAAAACTCCATCAAGTGACCCAATGGTGTCCTAAAACTCCATCAGATCACCCAATGGAGAAAAAAAAAAACCTTGGGAGAACCCAGGCTCAGTCGGGGGCCAGTTCTCCTCTGGCGTTTATGAACTAGAGGCCGAATTTACAGTAACTGTAAGATAAAAATTTATATAAATGCCTGGCTAAATAGATGCGTCTTTAGTCTAGTTTTAAACTGGGAGAGCGAGTCTGAGCAACGAACAATATCAGGAAGGCTATTCCAGAGCTTTGGAGCTAGATGTGAAAATGCTCTCCCTCCTTTGGTGGATCTGGATATCCTAGGAATGACCAGAAGCCTCGAATTTAGTGATCTTAAAGAGCGCGATGGATTGTAAGGCGATAGAAGATCCGTTAAATAGACTGGAGCTAAACCATTTAGAGCTTTATAGGTCAAAAGCAATACCTTGTAATTAATACGGAACTTTATAGGTAACCAATGAAGTGATGATAAAACTGGTGTTATATGATCATATTTTCTTGATCTAGTAAGAACTCTAGCGGCTGCATTTTGGACTAACTGTAGCTTGTTTATTGAAGATGCAGGACAACCAGCTAATAAAGCATTACAGTAATCTAGTCTCGAGGTCATGAATGCATGCACTAACTTTTCTGCATCAGAAACAGATAGCATATTACGTAGCTTAGCAATGTTTCTAAGGTGGAAAAAGGCAGTTTTTGTAACATATGAAATATGCTTTTCAAAAGACAGGTTGCAGTCTAATATAACACCCAGGTCTTTTACTGTAGCGGATAAAGTAACAGGGCATCCTACTATGTTAAAGTTGTGTTGTGAGAGGTTTTGTAGACGGTTTTTAGAACCGATAAGTATTACCTCTGTCTTATCTGGATTTAATAAAAGAAAGTTACGCGTCATCCAATCTTTTATATCTTTAACACAATCTGTCAATTTGGATAATTTAGCGTATTCATCTGGCCGTGATGAAAATATATATTTGAGTGTCATCAGCATAGCAATGGAAACTAATTCCATGTTTCCTTAGAATATTACCAAGTGGCAGCATATATATTGAGAATAATAAAGGGCCTAACACAGATCCCTGCGGCACTCCATGGTTTGCCGAAGTCATGATCGATTTTTCTCCATTTAAGTAGACGAAATGGTAGCGGTCAGATAAGTATGACCTGAACCAGCTTAATGCTTGTCCTTGAACACCAGTGTAATTTTGTAGTCGATCTAAGAGTATTGTGTGATCTATAGTATCGAACGCAGCACTAAGATCAAGTAAAACTAGTATTACCTATAATATATAGGAATATATAGGAATAGAAACAGTTTCTATGCAATGTTCTACACTAGTATTAGTATCAATTAAATTGGTGCAGTAGAGACTGTGATTTGGATTTTTGGTTACTAGTCAAATGGTATTTAACATCTTGGAGATGTTATCTGACAGAAGATCTGCCCCTATTCTACTTGGGTGTAGGCCATCAGCGCGGAAGAGCCTCGGTCGCTCCCAAAACAGATTCCAATTATTTACAAAGAGCAGTTTCTGCTCATTGCACCATGACAATAACCATTCATTAAGCGCGAATAATCTACTGAACTTTTCATGCCCTCGTCGGTACGTAGGAAGCGGTCCAGACACAATAATCGCTATTTCAGGCGATGTGCTGCGTACCGTATCGATAAGGCTCCTGAAGTCTTTCTTCAGAACCTCCGTCTGTCGCAGCCTAGTGTCGTTAGATCCCGCGTGCAGCACAACAGCTCCGACGCGCTCGTCACCGTTCAAGATCTCAGTTACCCGCGCAGTTATATCAAGAACACGAGCACCAGGAAAGCAGTGACTGTGCACCTTACTTTTACCTAACGTAGCATGGACGTGTCGGACGGTGGAATCGCCGATGATCACAGCATCGCGTTCCGTTTCACGAAGAGGGGAGAAGCGGTTCTGAGTGGAGATCTCGAAAACCGGGAGGGGCGAAAAGATTCTTGTCCTGGCTCGCGGCTTCCGCGGAACCACCCAGGCTTCGTGGTGGTGTGTTGAAGCCGGAGTGAATGAAACCATGGCTGATCGTGACCTGGACGTTCGGGACCAGTGCTGAGAAACGGACGGAGTAGACGAGGTCGGCGTCAGCGGGTTACTAACGTTAATCACTGATCCGTGTGCATCAGCGCGTGATGTTTCAAGAGCTAAACGCCGGTCTCTCAGCTCAGCTTGTCTCTCTAGAAGGTCACGGATCTGCTTTTCTACAGCTTCTAATTCAGACTGCACCGCGAGCAACTCAGATTTGTTCTCATCTGCACAAAAAGGTAGATAACATACACCTGATATATTCGCCATTTTAACAGATGGACAGTAAGTTAGCAACTTAGTGGTTAGTGGTGTTGGGTAACGGCTTGAGACGCGTCTGTTCAACAGTCCTAGTTATAATTATGTGTTAAATGATGGTTCAAAACAGAATAAAAGGAGGAAATACGGAAAAACACAAGGGAATACGAACCTAATAGGAGGCTTAGACAGCCACGACGCAGACAAACAAACTCACGGCAGACAGCGAGGCGGATAAATCAGTCGATCGCAGGGCGAGCAGCAGTGAAGCAGTGTCTCGCTCTACGACCAACAACCGATGTTCTTACCGTATTTGCGGTTCCAGCCGTATAATGGCTTGAGACGCGTCTAATACGAGGCTAGACAGCCACGACGCAGATAAGCGCACAGCAGGCAACGAGGCTGACAAAATCAGTCGATCGCAGGGCGAGCAGCAGTGAAGCGGTGTCTCGCTCTGCGACCAACAGTCCGAGTTGTAATTATGAGTTAAATGATGTTGCAGAACAGAATAAAAGAGAGAAATACGGAAAAATATGAAGCTAATATGAGGCTTAGACAGCCACGACGCAAACAAATGCACAGCTCACAGCAGGTAGCAAAGCGGAAGTAGCAAAGCGGAAGTGCAGCAAGATAGTGTCTCTTAGCTCTGTTGATGTGGCTTGCACTGGTGCTGTTGTGGATGTTCTGCTCACTATCTGAGCGTAGCTGTGTTTGCCCGGGGCCTGCGGGGTATGAGGAGGGCAGGGGGTCGGCAGGAGGGGCTTTGGCCTGGCCTGATGCACTGGATGTGAGGGTGTAGAGGCTGGAAGAAGATGCTCAAGTGTTGGCTGGGATGGTCTCAGCATGTGAGAGTGCTGTTGTCTTGATGGAAGTCTTCTGGATGTTCTCTCTGTGGGTACAATGTGCTTTCTTACAGGTCTGGCTGGAGGTTGTTGGGCTCTGTTGCTCCTGGGGGTGCTGTTGTGATGCCGACTCAGGGCCACATCTTTTAGGGTCCTGGCGAAGACAGGAACAGCTGTCTTGTAAAGATGGACATGGTCGTAGAGGCATGAGGGGTCCAGGGTGGGGTGGTGTGCCAGGTGCACATTGGGTTTCAGTGCACAATAACGGGAGAGGTGGGCATTCACTCGCTGGATAGTGTCAGGGTGGAAGTCTTTTCGGGGCAGCAGTGTGGAGATGATAACTTTAGCATTTGGGAAGGTGGTTGATGCCTTTTCAATCACTGTTTGTAGTGATGTAGCCACCCTCTCCTGTTGGGCTCTCAGATCGTTTGTGCCGGTGTGGATTATTACATGGCTTGGGGATCCCAGCTTGTCAACACTTAGCCATTTGAGTGCGCTCTGAGTGTTCGGACACCAGAGTTTGGCCACTCTGTGTTTGGGAAAAAGCTTCTTTTCATCGATAAATTTCCCATTTGAATCAATTAAAATAGCAACTTCCAGTCGTAGTGTTCCTTCTGTCGGTGTGGAGGGGTCTTCTGAGTGTGGGGCTGGTTGTGAGGTGAGGGAAGGGTCTGATGGGAGAGGAGGATTCTGGCTGTGCTGAATCTCTGTTGTTTGAGAGTTGTGATCAGGGTGAAGAGTGTCCTGCTCCACCAGTTCCTCTGATGAGCTGAACTCGCTGTGCTGTGCTCCTCTGTCCTGCCTCAGTTCACTTATTTCCATCCTCATTGCTGTTAGTTGTGCCTTGTGTAACTCAGTCTGTTGTAAGAACCGTGTTTCCAGTGTCTCCAGCTGAGCCCTTAACCCCTCTCTCTCCTGCTGGAGCTCCGTCACCTCAGTCTGCAGTGTAGACAGCTCACTCCTGAGGCTGTCCCTATCTCTGTGCTTGGCTGTGGGGCTGTTGCTGGTCTGGTCTGTTATCTGAACTGTTTGCAGGGAGAAGATCATCTCCTTGAGCTGGACCATTTCTCCCTCTAGCTCTGTGAATCTCTCCCTCAGGTCAGTGCAATAGCAGTGTGGATGGGGGTCTTTGGTCTGTTCTGTGCTCGAAGGGTCGCTGTGTTCTGTCTGATCCTCGTCTGTGTGGAAGGTGTGGAAGACTGACTCCTCAGGAGGGATAAGTTGGTCGCTGGTAGTGGTCTCTTTCTGTGCTCTGTCTTTGATGCAGAGGAAGTCTTGTTCAAAGAGACCATTGATGCTTTTTACCACCACTATACCTGTTGTTTTGTAGATGTTTACGGTCGTGGTTGTTGTGTCTTCCTCGTTTCTTATTTTTAACTGGAAACCCCCGCAGATGCCTTTTCTTTCAGCAGAGGGATAGTGTGCAATGATGGCCTTGTGCCATGCATAGGGCTTGTTGGTATAAAATATCAGGTTACTTATGCTGCCATCTTTATGTAGGTCTGCAAAAAGGGTTTCTGGGTTGTCTGTCAGTCTTTTGTTTTTGTAGACTTTCCGTGCCGATTCATTTGTGATCTCTTTAGGATAGTGCAGTGGGATGGCCTCCACATATGGGGGTTGTTTAGGCCTGGTGCTGTAGCTGGAGTGTTCAGAACTCTTCTGGGGGCGGGGCCAGGAGGATGCACTGGCCATAGTTGATTTAGAATGTAAACATCCAACTGAAATAACTGCCAATTTTTTGTTTCTTTTCTTTCAGTGAAATAAAAATTAATAAACAAGCCAAAAAAGCAGGCAAAAAATATGACTTTCACTGATTTTGTGAGAAAAAAATAAAATATTTCTTTAAAGTTCAAGTTTCAGTTTTCTCCAAAATGTCTCTTTGTGCTGTTCTTCTAAGCAAAAACTCAGAGAGATATGAAATGGCACTTTCTGTTCAAAATGTCTTTACCTCTCTTCTTTCTTGTAAGTTTTCTTCTTAGTTGTTATGTTGTTTGTTGTTTATGTTGCTTGATGTCATCCTTTTCATTATAAATGTCCTCTTCTGTAGAGGGGAATCCTGTGATGATCTTCTCTTGAATTTTCCTCAGATTCAGGTGTGAAAAAATAAAATAAAAATAAATAAAATCTGTCCTAATTCAACAAAAACTTTGTCTAGACGTTGTTTTATGTTAAATCTTCTACTTTTCTCTCATTTCGTGGTAAAAATATTCTTATTTTTTGTCATTTATCTGGAGCTCAACTGAAGTGTGACCATCTCCTATGGAATTCCTTCCATCTCCCATTGCTGTTGTCTCTCTCTCTCTCTTCACTTGCTGTTGTCTCTCTCTCTCTCTTCACTTGCTGTTGTCTCTCTCTCTCTCATCACTTGCTGTTGTCTCTCTCTCTCATCACTTGCTGTTGTCTCTCTCTCTCTCTTCACTTGCTGTTGTCTCTCTCTCTCTCTCTTCACTTGCTGTTGTCTCTCTCTCTCATCACTTGCTGTTGTCTCTCTCTCTCATCACTTGCTGTTGTCTCTCTCTCTCATCACTTGCTGTTGTCTCTCTCTCTCATCACTTGCTGTTGTCTCTCTCTCATCACTTGCTGTTGTCTCTCTCTCTCTCTCTCTCATCACTTGCTGTTGTCTCTCTCTCTCTCTTCACTTGCTGTTGTCTCTCTCTCTCTCTCTTCACTTGCTGTTGTCTCTCTCTCTCTCTTCACTTGCTGTTGTCTCTCTCTCTCTTCACTTGCTGTTGTCTCTCTCTCTCATCACTTGCTGTTGTCTCTCTCTCTCTCTTCACTTGCTGTTGTCTCTCTCTCTCTTCACTTGCTGTTGTCTCTCTCTCTTCACTTGCTGTTGTCTCTCTCTCTCATCACTTGCTGTTGTCTCTCTCTCATCACTTGCTGTTGTCTCTCTCTCTCTCTCATCACTTGCTGTTGTCTCTCTCTCTCTCTCTTCACTTGCTGTTGTCTCTCTCTCTCTCTTCACTTGCTGTTGTCTCTCTCTCTCTCTCTCTTCACTTGCTGCTGTCTCTCTCTCATCACTTGCTGTTGTCTCTCTCTCTCATCACATGCTGTTGTCTCTCTCTCTCTCTCATCACTTGCTATTGTCTCTCTCTCATCACTTACTGTTGTCTCTCTCTCATCACTTGCTGTTGTCTCTCTCTCTCTCTCATCACTTACTGTTGTCTCTCTCTCATCACTTGCTGTTGTCTCTCTTTCTCATCACTTGCTGTTGTCTCTCTCTCTCATCACTTGCTGTTGTCTCTCTCTCTCTCTCATCACATGCTGTTCTCTCTCTCATCACTTGCTGTTGTCTCTCTCTCTCATCACTTGCTGTTGTCTCTCTCTCATCACTTGCTGTTGTCTCTCTCTCATCACTTGCTGTTGTCTCTCTCTCTCTCTCTCATCACATGCTGTTCTCTCTCTCTCATCACTTGCTGTTGTCTCTCTCTCATCACTTGCTGTTGTCTCTCTCTCATCACTTGCTGTTGTCTCTCTCTCATCACATGCTGTTCTCTCTCTCATCACTTGCTGTTGTCTCTCTCTCTCATCACTTGCTGTTGTCTCTCTCTCATCACTTGCTGTTGTCTCTCTCTCATCACTTGCTGTTGTCTCTCTCTCTCTCTCTCATCACATGCTGTTCTCTCTCTCTCATCACTTGCTGTTGTCTCTCTCTCTCTCTCATCACTTGCTGTTGTCTCTCTCTCATCACTTGCTGTTGTCTCTCTCTCTCTCTCTCTCATCACTTGCTGTTGTCTCTCTCTCTCTCATCACTTGCTGTTGTCTCTCTTTCTCATCACTTGCTGTTGTCTCTCTCTCTCTTCACTTGCTGTTGTCTCTCTCTCTCTCATCACTTGCTGTTGTCTCTCTCTCATCACTTGCTGTTGTCTCTCTCTCTCTCATCACTTGCTGTTGTCTCTCTCTCATCACTTGCTGTTGTCTCTCTCTCTCTCATCACTTGCTGTTGTCTCTCTCTCATCACTTGCTGTTGTCTCTCTCTCTCTCATCACATGCTGTTGTCTCTCACTCTCTCATCACTTGCTGTTGTCTCTCTCTCATCACTTGCTGTTGTGACCCAGAAGACCCAGAACACACTAGCAACCACCCATAATATTCTAGCAACCAGCATGAGTACCCTAGCAACCACATAGCAAAGACCCAGAATATACTAGCAACCACCCATAATACCCTAGCAACCAGCATGAGTACCATAGCAACCACATAGCAAAGACCTAGAACACACTAGCAACCACCCATAATACCCTAGCAACCAGCATGAGTACCATAGCAACCTCAAACCTTTTAAATTACTTCAGACTTTCTGCTCTGGTTTTCTCAAGACAACTTCAAAGTTTGCTTACAAACGTTTTAATCTAGTTTACAATTAATGCAGTATTTTCTGCATCATGATTCTAATAAAAGTAAATAATTGTCTTTATGTTGTTATATGCTGATCTGTAAATCTGTTCAATATTTCAGCAGTGACTGTGACTCTGGATGCAGACTCAGCTCATCGATGTCTCATCGTGTCTCATGATGGGAAACAAGTGAGAGATGGAAACATGAACGCAGAGGATGATGGAAAACACAGGTTTAAAGAATATCTCGGTGTTGTCGGGAAGGTTGGATTCTCCTCAGGGAGTTTCTACTTTGAGGTTCAGGTGAAGGATCAAACTAAGTGGGATGTAGGAGTGGCCAGAGGATCTGCTGACAGGAGCATCTGCTGGATCCGTCTGAGTCCTGGTAAAGGATACTGGACTGTGAGTCGGAGATATAAGAGTTATTGGGCTCGTGATTCTCCATATGTCCCTCTTTCTCTGAGAGTGGATCCTCAGAGGATCGGGGTGTTTGTGGATTATGAGAAGAGTCTCGTCTCCTTTTATGATGTGGAGTCCATGTCTCATATCTACACTTACACTCGTCAGTCTTTTAATGAGAAACTCTTTCCATTTGTTTGTTTGGGGCTTCGGGAGAATAAAAACTCTACACCACTGATTATCTGTGATGATTATTAATGACGTCAGTGAATTAATTTACATGATCTAATGAAATAGAAGGAAATACAACACAATCAGTGTAACAGCCACACACACACACACTATTATTGAGAAATGTGGACACAGAAGTGTGTGTGAGGCGTTGATCTGATCCCTGTTCCCCATCAGGTCCTCCTCATCTCCACTAGATAGTGAATGTGAGCGTTGATCTGATCCCTGTTCCCCATCAGGTCCTCCTCATCTCCACTAGATAGTGTGTGTGAGGCGTTGATCTGATCCCTGTTCCCCATCAGGTCCTCCTCATCTCCACTAGATAGTGTGTGTGAGGCGTTGATCTGACCCCTGTTCCCCATCAGGTCCTCCTCATCTCCACTAGATAGTGTGTGTGAGGCGTTGATCTGATCCCTGTTCCCCATCAGGTCCTCCTCATCTCCACTAGATAGTGTGTGTGAGGCGTTGATCGGATCCCTGTTCCCCATCAGGTCCTCCTCATCTCCACTAGATAGTGTGTGTGTGTGTGTTGATCTGATCCCTGTTCCCCATCAGGTCCTCCTCATCTCCACTAGATAGTGTGTGTGAGGCGTTGATCTGATCCCTGTTCCCCATCAGGTCCTCCTCATCTCCACTAGATAGTGTGTGTGACCGTTGATCTGACCCCTGTTCCCCATCAGGTCCTTCTCATCTCCACTAGATAGTGTGTGTGAGTGTTGATCTGATCCCTGTTCCCCATCAGGTCCTCCTCATCTCCACTAGATAGTGTGTGTGAGGCGTTGATCTGATCCCTGTTCCCCATCAGGTCCTCCTCATCTCCACTAGATAGTGTGTGTGAGTGTTGATCTGATCCCTGTTCCCCATCAGGTCCTCCTCATCTAGATAGTGTGTGTGAGTGTTGATCTGACCCCTGTTCCCCATCAGGTCCTCCTCATCTCCACTAGATAGTGAGTGTTGATCGAATCTCTGTTCCCCATCAGGTCCTCCTCATCTCCACTAGATAGTGAATGTGGGCGTTGATCTGACCCCTGTTCCCCATCAGGTCCTCCTCATCTCCACTAGATAGTGAATGTGGGCGTTGATCTGACCCCTGTTCCCCATCAGGTCCTCCTCATCTCCACTAGATAGTGTGTGTGAGGCGTTGATCTGATCCCTGTTCCCCATCAGGTCCTCCTCATCTCCACTAGATAGTGAATGTGGGCGTTGATCTGACCCCTGTTCCCCATCAGGTCCTCCTCATCTCCACTAGATAGTGTGTGTGAGTCGTTGATCTGATCCCTGTTCCCCATCAGGTCCTCCTCATCTCCACTAGATAGTGTGTGTGAGGCGTTGATCTGATCCCTGTTCCCCATCAGGTCCTCCTCATCTCCACTAGATAGTGTGTGTGAGGCGTTGATCTGATCCCTGTTCCCCATCAGGTCCTCCTCATCTCCACTAGATAGTGTGTGTGAGTGTTCATCTGATCCCTGTTCCCCATCAGGTCCTCCTCATCTCCACTAGATAGTGTGTGTGAGGCGTTGATCTGACCCCTGTTTCCCATCAGGTCCTCCTCATCTCCACTAGATAGTGTGTGTGAGTGTTGATCTGATCCCTGTTCCCCATCAGGTCCTCCTCATCTCCACTAGATAGTGTGTGTGAGTGTTGATCTGATCCCTGTTCCCCATCAGGTCCTCCTCATCTCCACTAGATAGTGTGTGTGAGTGTTGATCTGATCCCTGTTCCCCATCAGGTCCTCCTCATCTCCACTAGATAGTGTGTGTGAGGCGTTGATCTGATCCCTGTTCCCCATCAGGTCCTCCTCATCTCCACTAGATAGTGAATGAAAGTCATCATGAAGTGCTGATCGCACAGTGAACTGCTTCTCCCTCAATAGTGTTTGTTGATGAATGTCCAGATTGAGGAAAGCTCAAATATAAGACATGTTCGTGTGTGTAACGCTTGTTCACGGTATCATTCCCACAATGCCGTTTGTGTTATTCAGATTTCATGACTTATATGTGGATAGCGTAAAGAATTACTGTCCAAACTTCTGATCTGAACTTATTAGATTTTACACTCGGATGAGGAGATGAGTTTAAGTTTATTCATGTTTTCATATATTCTTAAGTGCTCATTTCTTTTCTTCATTCTCATTCCTTTATTATTAGGATGGATATCGTCTTTCCACTGTTTTTATTGTTCTATTAAACAAATATTGAGATGTTATTAGTCTTTTATATGAAAATAAATATAATGAACAAGACACACAAAGTACTGTTATTTATTTCCATTCCAAAGACTTTTATTTATGTTTATGAATCATTTTTACTTTAATTACAGACATGTTTTTATATCTTTTATTTATTTATATGACAACAATCAAATAACCCATAAGGAGATCGCACTGTCCGAGAGTTCGGGAATATTCACACATAATTTATACACATAAACATGATATCAGAGTTTTAAAATCAAACATTTTAAAAGAGAACAATACATGATGTCTGTTTAACCCAATATTAGGCTTTGTGGCTCAGCGAGTCATTCTCCATCGAGCTTTAGATCAGCGAGAGTTTAGACACATCATCATCAGGGCGCACCGCACTGACACATCATCATCAGGGCGCACCACACTGAACGAGTCGATTTCTGAGTCTCATATCTGTGTAAAATCACAGATCTAATTACCTTTTTTTCATGTGGCATTTTGTCCTCAACAATGTTAAAGGCCCAGTGGTCTTGTAATAAACAAAAAAATTCAAGATGTTTATTATAAATAAAATAAGACAGAAACTTTTTTCTCAGCTGTAGGCAAAGGCAAACGCGTTTCAAATCAGTGCTTCTCCCGGGAGACACGCGCGTAAATTAATCCCTTATTTTAATAATTAATTAAATTTAAATAAAAATAAATCCCCTAATTTAATAATGAATTCAATTTAAATTAAAATAAATCCCCTATTTTAGCGCCATCTGCTGTTTTAGAAGAGGAGTTACACATCTGCATATGTGAGAAAATCTGTAATTTGTAGGATGGTTTGTATTTATTTGTGAAATATTATCAAGGATCATTTATTTATATTTGTAAAACACAATATTGGTTACTCCACTGCATTTTCGCTCAAATTGACCTTTGTTTTTGCAAACTGCTTTCTGTTTGTTTGCGAGACAATTTTTCCTTTTCAAAGCAGATCGAGTTTGTTTGCAAAATGCTGGATTTGTCTGTTTCATTTTGGCACATAATTCACTCCATAGGTTTTGTCAGTGATGTTTGTGTGTGTGTGTGCGTGCGTGCGTGTGGGTGGTTTGGTCAGTGGTGTGTGTGTGTGTGTGGTTTGGTTAGTGGTGTTGTGTGTGTGTGTGTGTGTGTGTGTGTGTGTGTGTGTGTGTGTGTGTGTGTGTGTGTGTGTGTGTGTGTGTGTGTGTGTGTGTGTGTGTGAGAGTGTGTGTGTGTGTGTGTGTGTGTGTGTGTGTGTGTGTGTGTGTGTGTGTGTGTGTGTGTGTGTGTGTGTGTGTGTGTGTGTGTGTGTGTGTGGAGGTGTGTGTGTGTGTGTGTGTGTGTGTGTGTGTGTGTGTGTGTGTGTGTGTGTGTGTGTGTGTGTGTGTGTGTGTGTGTGTGTGTGTGTGTGTGTGTGTGTGTGTGTGTGTGTGTGTGTGTGTGTGAGCGTGTCTTTGCATGGCTATCTTTGTGAGGACCAGTGTGAGTTTTTAACCTGTGGAGTGAGGACCTTTTTGCAAAGTGAGGACATTTAGGCCGGTCTTTACTTTGTTTTCACTGCAATGGCCTCCATTGGCTATTTAAAGGCTTCTCTTAATGTTTCAGAGAGGATGTTTCAGAGAGATCCTCAGATAGATAGAAAAATGAGAAAAAAAGTGTGTGTATGACCAGTGCCGCTGCTAGCCATTTTGGTGCCCTAAGCATAATTCCTTTGTGATGCCAAAGGTATCAAAAAATGAGGTATCAAAAAATATATAATTTTTTTTTTTTTAAAGTAACACTTTAGTTTAGGGTTTTATAATCACTGTGGTCCCGAATTTGAGGCAGGTTAGTTAGGGGGTTCGGGGTTTCCCTGAGAAAATTTTGGATTTCTCTGAACTACAGATGTGCATTTTAATATGTTGTGAAGGCAAAAAAAAAAAAAAATCGATAACAACAGCTTTAAAACCATTTCTCTCCTCATCAGCATCACACATTTTCTCTTTCTTTTTATCTTCCCCTGTCTCTTCCCCTCCTAAAGTTGGCTTTTTTTAATTTACTAAAGGCAACAATTGGTATTTTATTTTCAATATGTACACATTCATATTAATCCTGTGCCTAACATGATGAAATGAAAACGGCTTTGTTCATGTTTCTTGTCCCCTCACAATGACAGTAGCCTAAACTATTACACTAGGCTACATGTTACATAGGCCTATTTTCAGTTCAAAATGGCGAAATTAGACAAAACTATATTAGTTTGCCTTATTATTTTTTGTCATTCTTTCAACATTTATGACCTAAAAAAAACTGTCAAATATATAAAGTTAAGTTTAGCTACTTACATCTTATCTTGCACTTGACCGACTGAAGCGTCGAGTTGCACTGTTAAAATTCGCGCTCAGCGTCTGTGAACATAAAGCCCGCCTACTTTGATTTGATTGGTCATCACAAATAATCTGACATTGACGAGCACTGACAGACCAATGAGGCTCAGATCATAGGCTCATGAACACACACACACACACACCACACCCTGTCCTCTGTTTCTGACGTGCTCTCTGCTCAGCTGCGGATTGAAGATGAAGAACGCGCTGAATCTGATTATAAAAAGAAGTTTGATGATTGATTTTTCATTAGGCTATTTTTGGTGCCCCCTCCGCACTTGGTGCCCTACGCAGAGCGCGTGATGCGCGTGGTGGGAGCGGCGGCACTGTGTATGACCCTCTGCATACACACATGGTTTGCTCTCTATCGCCCCCTATTGTCTTTCCATGTTCACTGCGCCACATATATAGTCAAAGCGATATCTCAGGAATGCCTTGAGGGAATTTCTTCAAATTTGATGAACTGAATAGAATTTGGAGATCAAAGGTCAAGGTCACTGTGACCTCACAAAACATGACTTTGGCAGTAATTCAGTAATGGCAGTTTTTGTGTTTGGAGCTCCGTCGAATTGATTCATTAATCCTTGATTTTCTTCTTTACCACTCAATTATAAACAGGCACTTTCTATTTTTATATCATGTGAACTTATCCTCGATACTATTCCTTATAAAAAACAATCGGATTGCTTTGATATCGCTACTTAGATCCAACTTTCCGAATCTCGGCTACTAGCCTTTAGCCCGCTAGCATTTCACGCGTGGCCTCGCGCCTATCGAGCGTCTCATTTTACACCCGTTTCTCTGAAAAGATACGGGTTATATCCATCATTTCAGTCCTAAATTAGTAGTGATATTGGTAGTATCACTACTAATTTACTGTTCATCTGTTATAATGGCGAACATATCGGATGTGTGTCTAACGTTACCTCTGAGTGCAGGTGAGGACACATTCGAGCTGATTTCGGTACGATTGGAGCTGAAGTCGGTGGAGAAGCAGATCCGTGTTCTGCTGGAGAAGCAAGCCGAGCTGCGAGATCGGCGATCAGCGCTTGAAACATCACGTGCCGATGCTCACAAGTCAGTGGTTAGTAACTTTTTGACTTTGACTCCGACTTCGTCTACTCCGTGCGTTTCTCTGCCCAGGAGGACCCGATCATCTCTGCCTTCAATCACTCCTGCACCCTGGGTCACGACACGAGCCAGGACCAGAGCAAGAAGCTCTCCGCCCCTCCCAGTCTTCGAGATCTCCACCCGGAACCGCTTCTCCCCTCTTCGCGAAGCGGAACGCGACGACGCCGTGATCATCGGCACTTCCATGGTCCGCCATGTCCGTGCTACCTCGGGTAAAGGTAAGGTGCGCACTCACTGCTTTCCTGGTGCTTGTGTTCTTGATGTCGCTGCGCAGGTTCCCGAGATCCTGGACGGTGACGAGCGCGTCGGAGCTGTCGTGCTGCACGCGGGAACGAACGACATCAGGCTGCGGCAGACGGAGGTTCTGAAGAAGGACTACAGGAGCCTGATCGAGACGGTACGCAGCACATCGCCTGAAGCAATGATCGTCGTGTCTGGACCGCTTCCCACGTACCGACTTGGACAAGAAAGGTTCAGTAGATTATTTGCTTTAAATGAATGGTTAATGTCATGGTGTAATGAACAGAAACTGCTCTTTGTAAATAATTGGAATCTGTTTTGGGAGCGACCTAGGCTCTTCCGTCCTGATGGTCTGCACCCCAGCAGAGTCGGAGCGGCTGTTCTGTCGGACAACATCTCCAAGACGCTACACACCATCTGACTAGTAAGTCAAAGTCCAAATCACAGTCTTTGCTGTCCCAACTTAATTGATATAAGTACCAATGTAGAACATTATATAGAAACCGTGTCTATTCCTTGCTTAGTGAGGCCAAACAATAAATCTAGTCTAATCTGTAGGATCTAGCAAGAATATTATTGTAATTAAACCAGAAAATCTAAATATCAGTGAACAAAAACAATTTCTAAAGCTAGGTCTTCTAAACATCAGATCGCTCACACCTAAGGCGGTTATTGTAAATGAAATGGTCACAGATAATAATTTTGATGTTCTGTGCCTTACTGAAACCTGGCTTAAACCAAATGATTATTTCGGTCTAAATGAGTCTACTCCGCCAGGATACTGTTATAAGCATGAGCCCCGTCTGATCGGTCGTGGCGGCGGTGTTGCAACAATCTATAGAGATATTCTTAATGTTACTCAGAAAACTTGTCATAGGTTTAATTCGTTTGAAGTACTTGTGCTAAATGTTACGCTCTTAAATGTAAGAAAGAAATCCTTATTATCTCTAGCCTTGGCTACCGTATATAGACCTCCAGGGCCATATGTGTCACGGTTTTGTGCAGGCAGAAGATGACGAGAGGGCAGAAGGTTCAAAGTACAAACTATTTTAATTACAAATACTCACAGGAACATAGACTGGCAGGTAGCACAACAACATAACATAGGTAACGACCGACAAAAACTGAATGAACTGAGGCTAACTAAATAAAGAGACAAATGAACCATAATGATGTGAAGACAGGTGACACAGATGATAATGACGAGGGACAGGTGGATAATGAGGGAGTGAGTTCAGGTGTGGAGACAAGAGGGATTCTGGGAAGTGTAGTGAAGACGAAGACAGACAGGTGCAGACGAGGACTGTGACATTACTCCCCCCTCCCGGTAGGCGTGACCTCACGCCTTAGAACAGGGGTGGGAGGGTGGGCGCCCTGGAGGCTGAGGAGGGCGTGGTCTGGAGGAGGCCTCCAGGGCGGAGCAGGCTGAGGGCGTGGCCAGGGTGGAGCAGGCTGAGGGCGTGGCCAGGGTGGAGCAGGCTGAGGGCGTGGCCAGGGCGGAGCAGGCTGAGGGCGTGGCCAGGGCGGAGCAGGTTGAGGCCGTGGCCAGGGCGGAGCAGGCTGAGGGCGTGGCCAGGGCGGAGCAGGCTGAGGGCGTGGCCAGGGCGGAGCAGGATGAGGGCGTGGCCACGGCGGTGAGACCCCTTCGGGTGGCCACAGCGGTGAGACCCCTTCGGGTGGCCACGGCGGTGAGACCCCTTCGGGTGGCCGTGGGTCCTTCGGAGCCCACGGCGAGGGCCTATGGCCCCCCCCCCCAAAAAAATTAATGGGGAGAGTGATAGAGTCATTATAAGTCTCTGGGCTGGACGGGACCAGCGGCAAAAGAATCCCTGGCTGGACGTGGCTGACATGGAGCAGCGGTGAGGGCTCGGCAGGGCTGGACGGGACCAGCGGTGAGGGCTCGGCAGGGCTGGACGGGACCAGCGGTGAGGGCTCGGCAGAGCTGGACGGGACCAGCGGTGAGGGCTCGGCAGGGCTGGACGGGACCAGCGGGGAAGAAGTCTCTGGCTGGGCGGTGGTCTCTGGCTGGACGGCGGTCTCTGGCTGGACGGCGATCTCTGGCTGGACGGCGGTCTCTGGCTGGACGGCGGTCTCTGGCTGGACGGCGGTCTCTGGCTGGACGGCGGTCTCTGGCCGGACGGCGGTCTCTGGCTGGGCGTGGCTGACGTGAAGCTCTGGCTGGACGTGGCTGGACGGGGCCAGCGTTGAAGGCTTGACTGGGCTGGACGGGGCCAGCAGTGAAGGCTTGACTGGGCTGGACGGGGCCAGCGGTGAAGGCTTGACTGGGCTGGACGGGACCAGCGGTGAAGGCTTGACTGGGCTGGACGGGACCAGCGGTGAAGGCTTGACTGGGCTGGACGGGGCCAGCGGTGAAGGCTTGACTGGGCTGGACAGGGCCAGCGGTGAAGGCTTGACTGGGCTGGACGGGACCAGCGGTGAAGGCTTGACTGGGCTGGACGGGACCAGCGGTGAAGGCTTGACTGGGCTGGACGGGACCAGCGGGGAAGAAGTCTCTGGCAGGACGGTCTCTGGCAGGACGGTCTCTGGCTGGACGGTCTCTGGCTGGACGGTCTCTGGCTGGACGGTCTCTAGCGGAGAAGGCTCTGTGCTGGACGGTCTCTAGCGGTGAAGGCTCGGCTGGGCAGGTGGTCATGACATGCCATGGGAGGAAGCTCTCCAGGCATCGGGAGAGTGCCTCTCTCCAGTCTAGGCCGGAGATGTCTGGGAGCTCCCTCGGGTCCACGGTCTTCACCCCCAACCGATAACATGCCATGATGGCCCTGTCGTCCAGAGGGCTGGAGGCAGCCAGAGGAACAAACCTCCAGGTGAATGTGAACAGATCGCGGCTATCCAAAGCCAGTGCCGCGATCTGCCCGGCGAGCTCCCAGCTCATTTTATTTGGTCGGTCGTTCTGTCACGGTTTTGTGCAGGCAGAAGATGACGAGAGGGCAGAAGGTTCAAAGTACAAACTATTTTAATTACAAATACTCGCAGGAACATAGACACAACAACATAACATAGGTAACGACCGACAAAGACTGAATGAACTGAGGCAAACTAAATACAGAGACAAATGAACCATAATGATGTGAAGACAGGTGACACAGATGATAATGACGAGGGACAGGTGGATAATGAGGGAGTGAGTTCAGGTGTGGAGACAAGAGGGATTCTGGGAAGTGTAGTGAAGACGAAGACAGACAGGTGCAGACGAGGACTGTGACAATATGCTGATTTCCTAAAAGATTTTGCAGACTTACTCTCAGACCTATTGGTCAATGTCAATAAAGCAATAATTGTTGGCGACTTTAACATACACGTAGATAATACAAATGATGCGCTAGGGGCTGCGTTTACAGATCTATTAAACTCTTTTGGGGTGAAGCAAAACGTCAGTGGTCCCACTCATCGTCTAAATCATACACTAGATTTAATTATATCATATGGAACCGATCCAACCGATATAGATATTATACCGCAAAGTGACGATCTCACTGATCATTACATGGTAACTTGCATAATACGTACTGCTGAAATTTGTCATGTTGCACCACGTTATCGACCAGGCAGAACAATCCTTCCAACCACTATAGATAGATTCTCAAATACCTGATCTATCTCAGCTGCTCAGTAAACCCAAACAAACAGATGAACTAGAGGAAATGACTAGCAGTATGAGCAACATTTTCTCTAGTACACTAGATATTGTTGCACCAATTAGATTAAAAAAGGTTAGAGAGAAAACTAAAGCACCATGGTACAACAGTGCTACGCACACTGTAAAACCGGATAAGTTAATATAACTCAAAAAAATAGTTGAAACTGATTACATCGAAAATTTTAAGTGATACTAACTCAATTTTATAAGTTAAAGAAACATATTTTTTTAAGTAAATGGTACTAGGTAATGTTAACTGATACTAACTTGATATTACAAGTTAATGTAACATTATTAATCAAGTAATTTTACAAGGAGTTTTTGGGTTCACATAACCTATTAAAATTAATTAAAGATAACTTACATTTCTTTGTAACAATACAATTTATTTTACCTTCATAAAAACATTTTAGTTTTAATTTCTCGGTAATAAATTACTCAATTTATCATTTTTTTTTGTATGTTTTTAGATTTACGTCATCAAATAACTAAATAAAATTACTAACTATAACACATTCTGAAATAAAATAAAAACAGACAATTTAAATGCAAGTTACTTTTTTATTTAAGTAACCACACAACATCAACAATAAATTGTTTGTCAACTGGAAATACTCCAATACAGTGCAAGGCCCTTCTGAAATGGTCTGAGATAACTATCACATATGGATATCTGGATATCTCCCAGCTGTAAACACTTCCGATAGGCTTTTGAAACACTATTCAAAATTCACACAAAGCAGTAACCTTAACAATATAAAAGTTATATATTAGAATAGAGAATATAAAAGTTTAAACCATCATCTCTGGTATATAGAACTTCTACCGTGGTAGTCATTTTTTACATAGTAAATCAACTGAGAAACTGTTCTGCAAATTACACAATAGAAAAATAGTGTAAAAATCCAATATTGCCATAAACATTTTGCTCAATGATTTACTAAACTGCACATAATGATCTATGTACTATGTAATGTACTATGTATTAGCATACATAAATCAAAGATATGATTACTACAGTGTAAACTGCAATGCACTGCATTGTCTGTCGTACTGTATAACACATCAATACAGTGCAAACATGCCAACTTGAACAGCAACACATTTAAACTGTATGTTGAACAATCATACTTTAAAACACATATGTAAGCGGTTTTCCAAAAAAAGAATTTCCTTGCACTATGGTGAGCACTAAAAGTGACAGAAGTGAAATTTTAAATGAAATGTCAAATAAAGGAGTACCTTTGTAATAGTTGTTCAAACACTGAGGTTACTCCACTGCAAAAAGCTCATTTTTAAGACTCAACACTCTGGGCCTTAGCTTCCCATCCTCCAGACCCATCAAGACTTTCTGGGTAAAGTCAAATGTGTTGGCCAACTCTTTTGGGTAACTTAGATCCAAGGCGTAAGTTAGTCCAAAAAGCATGACAAATGCATCAGCCAATGTGGGAAAATCGATAACCATGTTACCCTCAAGTACAACTGCAATCTTCTCTGGGCAGAAGAACGAGGCATCTGTTGAATTGCCACAAATGGAGAGGAGACCGAGTGGTACGTCGTCAATGCCTGGTTCATTAGATTGTTCAACCTGAAGACAAGAACAAAGAACTGTTACTCTAAACTTCCAAATAATGACTGCTAATAAGTGACAAATATTTACATCTATTTCAAACCATTCTATCCCATACAGTAACTACAATTCTAATTAATATATTAAAAACATGGAACTAGAACCAAGATGGCATCTGAATGGCAATGTGAGATTGTTGGTAATCAAACAGTGCAACACTTACATCCCACGTCTTGAGAAAGTTGGAGTCATCCTCCTGCAGATAGGCAGGGAGAGCACGGAGGACGGCAGCTCGTCGTACATGGACGTCCACGGTTTCCTTTAGTGTGAGAATTAGAGACACAAGTATGAGAATCTTGATTTAACATGGAATATAAGCCACACAATACTATGCTTCTCTCAAATGTCTGTAAACCAAAATGTTTAAAAATCCGCTGCAGTTTCTATATCAGACATCAAGAAGTGTAACCAACTGACCTGGAGGTCATATATCCTGAAGAGCTGACTCAGTACTTCAGACACTTTCCCTGTGCGAGCAGCTTTCTTTCTGAACAAGCTCTGAAGACGGGGAGCATGGTGGTCCAACACAGCATAAAAGTGGTTCTTCAGGTTGATGTTTGTAATTTTATGAAACTCGGAACAGATCTGCACAAATTAATAAGTGATTAAGCCAAGGTATGTATACAGTTTACATTTGTGATCCTGTAGAGAGAAAAAAAACTTGCTGCAAAATAACATTTTGAACTTCAACTGTGAGCTACAATTGTAAACCTGACACACTGAAAAATAACCACAAATAAAAATGTGCTGTCAGTTTACTTACCCTTCAACCACCCAAGATGTAGGAGACTTTCTTCAGTTGAACACTAAAAATTATTTTTAGCTGAACCTGTGGTCCTTGGTGATTCGTAAAACGCAAGTCAACTGGTGCCACCACTTTGAGAGTAAAAAAGAAGATCTAGACATCATATAACATTACCAGGAAAACGAGAGTCTAGAGCTCAAGATTTCTGTCTCATGTATATATTTTGTATTGATTGTTTGTTTTTTGACTCACAAAGTGACAGCACCCGTTGACCTGCATTTTATGAGTCAACAAGGACCACGAGTAAAGCTAAAAATCTTTAGTGTTAAACTGAAGAAAGAACGTAGCCTACATCTTGCATAGCCAGAGAGAGAGTAAATTAACATCAAATGTTCATTTCTGGGTCAACTATTCCTTAAATATAACATTTTCAAGTGTACTAAGAAAAATATTTTTACCTGTGACTCCATTTTAAAGGCAGGCCAGCGTTCCAGGATATCACCAACAGGTAGGTTTTCAGTGATGACCTCTTTGCGTTTCAGGGCAAAGGTCGTCTGCATTAACTTCGTAATCAGGACAAGATTTGTGTCACTATTCTTAACTTCCTCTACAATTTGTAGCCTGAGTTGTTCCAGGCTTGCCGTGTCTTCGCCTATTGGGAAGTTAGGGAGGAAATTCACTTCTGCCCTCTTGGGGCGTTTGATATTTGTGTGAGGAGCTTGCTTGTCCGGGTTGTTTCTACTCCTCTTTCCACAATTTACAGCAACCTCGTGAAATCCTGCTCGACTCAATTTAGTGCGGTAATTTCCCATTTTAAACTTAAGGCTGTTTTTCCAACCATACCACCCTGTCTGAGATCCTGGCTCTTTTAGACAATGATGCTTTGTCACAAGTGCTTCTGCTACCATTGAAACCTCTTTATCATTCGGGTATGCTTTGAAACTATGCATTTTGGCTGCAAGGGTCTCAAGAATGTCATGCTTTTGTCCCCTGGATAACTTGATAGTCTTTCCTGTTTTCTCACATGTAGCATTTCCCTCACCAAGTATGAGTTCTACTTCGTAAGAAAAAGTGGGCACTGGAAAAACATAAGGCCATCCCTCAGTCCTGTCTGGAGTCACAGCATGGGGCAATGTTATTGTGTCATCTGATGCTACGGAACTTGTATCAATCTCAGATTGTACAGCTTTTAGCACAGCCTTTTGTGGAAGTTCTTCGATGTCTACAAGGGAACATAGCTGCCCGTCAAAATCTGGATCTTCGTAAGATAGGTTAAAGTCAAAGTCTAGCTTAAACTTTTCTTTTATCATTGTTTTTAAATCATTCACAGATTCTGGACGTGAAGACAGAGTCATCTTCCTCACAATGTCTGATGAGATATGGACATGAAGCAGGAAGTTCTGAGCTGCCATTCTTACTGTTTAAAAGAAAATAAAGATTGCATTAATGAGTTTAAATGGAATGTTCACCAAAAATATAAAACACTCATTCCATATCAGATGTATATGACTCTTTCTTTATTTAGAAAAACAAATGAAGATTTTTAGAAAAATAATCAATTTCTGTAAGTCCATACACTTCAAACAGCACATACAGCAATGATGATGCTATTCATACAATAACAGTAGATGAATCAATGTCTTCTGGAGTAAAATTATTGGTGTAAGAATTTAATAAATGTAACTTTTCTTTTTTACTTGAAAGCATATAGCTTTCAGTCAACTATAACATTAATGTTTGTACATGTTGTGAAACGTGACGTAACAGAGAAGCTTGCACAAAAATTACTATCCTTGTGTGCTTCTTACGTGAGTTTCACAACATGTTTACATCATGCATCACAACATGTTTAAATTTACATCAAGCATGAACTTGACAGTCTCCGAGAAAACACGATTATAGATTAAAAAAAAGATTAAAATATTAGAATGTTACAAACACACCTATTGTTTTGCTCCAGAAGATATTGATTCATCCACTGATATTTTATGGATTACTGTCATTATTGCTATATGCATTTTTGAACTTTACATTTTTTGGAACTCATTCACTATGGACTCACCGATATGGTATATTTTCAAAAAAAAAAAAATATCTGTTTTGTTCATTTGAAGAAATAAAGTCATATACATATGGGATTGTATGAGGTGTGTAAATAAGAATTTTCATTTTTGGTATCCCATTAACACTATTCTGACCACAAACTGTTCTAGGTGACTGTATATTTTCCCATTTCCAAATGTGTTTAATCCTCCAAATCTCTGATCAAAATAGATCTTTTCTGTGTTAACAGCAAATGTCCATCGATAGTGTATGCTGTGAGACTTACGGAGTCATTTAGTTCTGACAGTTGATGCACAGAGAAGATGTCCAATGATGTCAGCTCAAATTATCTTAAATGTTCTCTGTACCAGGACTCGTAGTTCCTGCAAAGAAAGGAAGCAGAGTTGTTCACAAGCAGTATATTTTCAATCCTGCTGAATTTTGGAAGTCCTCCTGCCTGCCCTACAGAAACAAACATTCCATTTGCATACTCTGTGCCATCAATAGAGATTTTTGATGTACTGTATATGTTTCGGCTGTCTGTCTTGGTCTCTATGAAGTCTCTTGCCACTTGAGGCAGAGTAGTGACTTGGACAGTAGTAACACTTGAGACCTGTATGTGGTAAAGTTTTTAAACATTGTTTGAAGCATCTGAAGTATTGGAACATACACGGCTGTGTGTCCATTGGAATCGAATGTATATTGAATTGGAAATACTAGAGGATAGTTACTCTCCACAAATCGTTTCCTTCGCTTAGCAGTGGACAGCTCCGCACCTTCTGCAGTAGCACTGACAAAGATGTTACTTTTCACTACAGCTTCCACTACTTCATCAAGAAGGACTTCACTGAGAGTCTGATCATACTTTTGCAGAACCATGATAATTGAGTCTCTCACAAGAGGTTTGGAAAGTGAGAATATCTGTATCAAACATTCAACTATGTCTTGTATAGCCATCTCTGATACATGAAGAACACTGTGCATTTTCAAGAACAAAGAAGCCAAGTTGTTCCTCAATTGAGCTTGCAATTCATCTGTGTCATATCTTGACTCAAGAGGATTAAAGTCAGTAGTCTCTAGCTCAAAAGAATCCTGAAATGAATCAGGCTCATTAGATTCAACTTGACTTTGCATTGAGGAGCTGTCAGTTACTGTCAAGATGATCTCGTCCTTAAAATCTGAGACATCACCATCTGGATGATTCCTACTTTTGTGGGCATTAAAGGAGGAATAGACATTGGTAGAGTACTGACAATTTCTGAATGGACAGTCCACCATCTCATGTTGTTTTAAATGTGTCCTTAAATGACTGAGAAGGGTTTTATCGCTAAACGGCTGCTTGAGTCCACATATAGGACAGATGAATGATACACATTCCATATGATTTACACTATGCAAAGCTGTCTGAGTATGCAACCGTGTTAAGTGAATTTTCAACGCATTTATTGACTGAAATGTGCAGATACAGTCATCATAGAGACATGGCAATGGGCTGATTGAGGAAACATTGCCATGATGCAAACGATAGTGTTCAAGCACCTGTACCCTTTTATCAATGACTGCACCACAAAGTTTGCACTTCCATGCCATTTTTTTCTTTCAATTTGTGTTGTGCACTCAATATTCATTCACATTTTAGCATCTCTATGCAATGAATGTGTATTAATAATTGGACATAAACATACCAAAATGAACTGCCAGCTGCTTCACTTTTAGCCTGAAAAAAAGAGAGATTGAGAAGTTAGTCAGGTTGTAATATTTGCCAAAATACTAGTAAAAATATGTGAATACACGACGCTAATCAGTTATGTAACTTAATAGGCATTTTGCTCAGTCACTCTCAAACCTTAAATGTTTAATTTAAATTTTTTATACTGCACAATTTGCTTTTTGAAATGTAAAATTTTAAGCAAGAACTAACAAAAGCTACTGGTATGGCTTTGGCAAACTATTTAAATAGGCTACAATTTTATAAATGCCTGTCCTAACAAAAAATGTAAAACACATAGAACAAAGTGCATCAAATTAATGTCAAACCTCTATGAAAACCACCAATTTACTTGTCTATTCATGCGTGCCAATTAAATTGAGTCACAGCCCGCCATTTTGAGGTCATTAAAATGTGTTGCCCGAAAACGTTTTAATGTGCAAACCGATGCACATTACTGATGCACATAACCGATGCATAAAAGACAGACTTTGATATTTTTTTTAAATAACTAAATAGGCCTACAGTTGCTTCAACAATTGTAATATGTCTCGAGAGACATTCTTATTCGCTTTGCAAATGCATAAAATACATTAACTGCTAAGACATTAAAACTATTTGCAGAAAATAAAACAGGGAACTTACCAGATTAGCGTGCCCAAAGAGAAGAGGAATAAAATGGAAGGCAGCACAACGAAGAAAAGATTGTCACCAGCAGGTTTGGAAAACTGCATGCCGCGTTTCTCATCAAAGGTCCTCACAGGCAACAGCACTGCAAATTCCCGATCGAAAAATATCACCACGTCACCACCTATTCTATTTTTTATAAAATATGATCGAGTTTTTCACGTGTTGCAAACTTAGCTTGACAAATTTTCATCAGAGGCGAGCAACAAAAACATGGCGTGTTTTCGCGAACTTGTAACTGCTAACGTTGAAGGAGGAGCACGTACGCACGTGCGTGACGTCAGACGGGAGTAGGCTTATAGTAAAACTATTTGAGTGCACTGACAAAAACAAATGAAAGCATTTAAGTGCTGTAAACTTAAAATTTCACTTTCGTTTTAATTACACAAAAAATTAAAGGCGAATGAACGTTTTTATTTTTTTGAGTAATTACAACCGATTTTATTTATCTAAGTTGTACTGTTTGGTTTTACAGTGCATGCTATCAAGAGAGAAACTCGTAACTTAGAGCGTAAATGGAAACAAACTAATTTAGAGGTCTTTAGAATCGCGTGGAAAGACAGTATGTCACGTTATAAATGGGCTCTAAAATCAGCCAGGGCTGAGCATATCCGCAAACTAATAGAAAATAACCAAAATAATCCAAGGTTTTTATTTAACACCGTGGTTAGACTAACAAATAATCAGACATCTCCAGAGCAAAATATTCCGTTACAATATAGTAGTAATGATTTTATGAATTACTTCAATGAGAAAATAGAAAGCATCCGAAACACAATTGTAAATGTACAATCCTCTATGGTGTCTTATGACTCAGCCTCAATTATGGCCCCTCTAGAACAACTAAACCGCTTTACAACTATAGGACAGGAAGAACTAAATAAACTTATCATTGCATCTAAACCAACAACATGTTTATTAGATCCAATACCCACTAAACTACTTAAAGAAGTGTTACCTGTAGTGGAAGAGCCTCTTCTCAATATTATTAACTCGTCTTTATTTTTAGGTCATGTTCAAAAAATATTCAAGCTGGCAGTAATAAAACCTCTCATTAAGAAACCGCAATTAGATCCAAATAACCTAGCAAATTACAGACCCATCTCAAATCTTCCATTTATGTCTAAAATACTAGAAAAAGTTATGTCCGCTCAATTGTGCTCTTTCTTGCAAGAAAATGATATCTATGAAAAATTTCAGTCGGGATTCAGACCGCATCATAGCACAGAAACTGCGCTAGTTAAAATTACAAATGATTTACTCTTAGCCTCTGACCAAGGCTGTATCTCAATACTAGTTCTACTTGATCTTAGTGCTGCGTTCGACACTATAGATCATAAAATACTCTTAGATCGACTACAAAACTACACTGGTGTTCAGGGACAGGCATTAAGCTGGTTTAGATCGTACTTATCAGACCGTTACCATTTTGTCTGTTTAAATGGGGAAAAATCGAAGATAACATAGACTATGGAGTGCCGCAAGGATCTGTCCTAGGCCCTCTGCTATTCTCAATATATATGCTGCCACTTGGTAATATTATAAGAAAACATGGAATTAATTTTCACTGTTATGCTTATGACACTCAATTATATATCTCATCACGACCAGATGAAAACACTAACTTATCTAACTTGACAGAGTGTCTAAAAGATATAAAATGCTGGATGACGTGTAATTTCCTGCTATTAAATTCAGATAAAACGGAGGTATTACTTATTGGTCCAAAAAACTACCCACAAAATCCCTTACAATACAACTTTAATTTAGAAGGATGTCCTGTTACTTTATCCACTACAGTAAAAGACCTGGGTGTTATGCTAGACCGCAACTTGACTTTCGAAAATCATATTTCATATGTTACAAGAACAGCCTTTTTCGACCTTAGAAACATTGCTAAGCTACGTAACATGCTATCTGTTTCAGATGCAGAAAAGTTAGTTCATGCATTCATGACCTCGAGACTAGATTACTGTAATGCTTTATTAGCTGGTTGTCCTGCATCCTCAATAAACAAGCTACAGTTAGTCCAAAATGCAGCCGCTAGAGTTCTTACTAGATCAAGAAAATATGATCATATAACACCAATTTTATCATCTCTACACTGGTTACCTATTAAGTTCCGTATCAATTACAAAGTATTACTATTGACTTATAAAGCTCTAAATGGTTTAGCTCCTGTGTATTTAACAGACCTTCTATCGCCCTACAATCCATCGCGCTCTTTAAGATCACAAAATTCGAGGCTTCTGGTCATTCCTAGGATATCTAATTCTACTAAAGGAGGGAGGGCGTTCTCACATTTATCTCCTAAACTCTGGAATAGCCTTCCTGATATTGTTCGAGACTCAGACTCGCTGTCCCAGTTTAAAACTAGATTAAAGACGCATCTCTTTAAGCAAGCATTCACTTAATGCTTACCTCTTATACTACTTCTGAATCAGTTCGAATGCATTAACATTATGAACATCAGCTATGCTAATTATTTCCCATCTGCTTTTCTGCTGTTATCTCGGGACGCTAGTCCCGAGGTAAATAGCGTTCGTCAGCTCCAGTTTGTATCCAGCCTCTCACGGAGACTTCAGATGCCCCAACACCTGTGATGAGACGACTCGACGCCTGTGAAGAGACGACTAAACACCGGCGATATGTTATGCCTAAATTAATACATGATTAACTAACTGTATTTTTCTATGTACATTTCTGAAATGCACTTTCTGTAAAGCTGCTTTGAGACAATGTGTATTGTGAAAAGCGCTATACAAATAAATTTGAATTGAATTGAATTAATTCAACTTGTGAACACAATAACTCAGGAACGGCTTATAGGAATTTCTTCACATTTGGCACAAATGTTCACATATATGCAAAGATAAAGTGATTAGATTTTGTTGGTCAGAGGTCAAGATCACTATAACTTCCCATTCCTGTAAATGTGGTAGATCAGGAACATTGTAAAGAATTTCATTTAATCTGGACAAATGTCCAACTAGACAAAATGATTAGAATTTGTGGTCAAAGGCCAAAGGTGACCTCACAAAAAAACTTTTCGGCCCATAACTCAAGAATTTATTTGATAATTGACTAAATTTCACAAAAGGTCAAAGGTCAATTTCACAGTAACATCATAATGTTCTGCAAAAACATATTTACAGTTTTCTTTGATTAGCATAGCCTTTAAAAATGCTTAAATATAAACCATATATAACTACAAGAGTTAACCATAGATATTATTGAGATAATATTTCATTGTTACTACTAAAACCAAGTTACCTTGGATACTACAGTAATGATGTAGTACAACCATGGTTAATAATTATCATAGTTGTGTTTACTATACACTCTAAAAAACGTTGGGTTATTTTGTGTACCCAATAGATGGGTTAAATATATTGGGTCGTTCTGTTGGGTTATGCGGAACATTTATTGGGTTGTTTCTATAACAACGCAACCCGTTACACTGTAAAAAATAAAATCGTAAAAAAAACGGTCAATGACTGTCAGCTACGGCTGCCAAACAAAAACCGTAAAAATAAAGTAAAATATCCTAATTTAAATTGAGTGCAAAAAACTTTTCCAAACTTTGTCCTTAAATGTTTTACAGAAAAACACTCTTATTTTACAGTTATTTCCTGAATTATTATGATCAAACACCTTTTTTTTTTCTTTTTTTTTTTATGATCAAACACCTTCACTGTGAAAAAAAGGTCAAATGACTGTCAGCAATGGCTGCCATAAAAAAAAACCCTAAAATGAATGTAAAATATCCTAATTTAAATAATAAATACTATTGCAGAAATCTTCATTAAGCTTTTTAACAGAAACACAGTTATTTCACATATATATATTTACTGAATTTGTACTAAAAAACATATTCTCTGTAAAAAGTAAATATCTTGCTATAAACTACATGCGTGATCTACTGTGATTATACATCATCAGCAACTACACAGTTACTGTCTGTTAAATAAAGCAACACAAAGCATTTCATCAGTGTTTCTCTGCTCATCCTGAACTCAAGCACAGGCTCTACTCTTCAACACAATGGTGACACACAAAACACAACATACAGAAACACTTTACATCCCAACAGAACACAGTAAACACTAACAGATCTCTCAAGAGCTCTGCATCTTCGCTTATTACAATCCAGACTTCTTTCATACTATATGGGGAGGCTGCAGGGCTGCAGACCTGGAGCCGGTAGATATACGCCCCTGGCAGTTTTACGCCCCTGACAGTTTTGCGCCCCTGACAGTTTTGCGCCCCTGACAGTTTTGCGCCCCTGACAGTTTTGCGCCCCTGACAGTTTTGCGCCCCTGACAGTTTTACGCCCCTGACAGTTTTGCGCCCCTGACAGTTTTACGCCCCTGACAGTTTTGCGCCCCTGACAGTTTTGCGCCCCTGTTGTTCCTGATGCGTCCAGTAGGGGGATATACTGTGAAATAACGTAATTAAAGTAACACCAGGTAAAATTTAACTTTAGCTCTCGGGGTCCCCCCCTACAGTTGGGAAACAGTATTGTCCTCTACTTACTGTCTTAAACCGTCATGAATGTAGCACATGCATTTGTTGACATCCATGATAGCCGTGAACACTGTAGGAGGAGGTCACATGCAGGTGTTCTGCTAGCTTGCGTCGCCTGTGAAATGTCTTCATCCCAGGTACAGTGGCATATATTTCAGCATGTCATATGAATATAATTTCATGGGTTTTATTTTTTTTTTCTAACGACAAATGATCGCGATGCTCACGTTTACAAGCCAGCGTCATTATAGTAGGCTAGTCTAGCATATTGGTTGCCGTTTTACTGAATCTATACTTCAATGCAATGTTTGAGTGGTAGATGATAACCATATATCGTCAATATTATAATATCAAGCTATATTATTATATCAATAATGCGCGCGTGCGTATTAATGCGTAGGCTACTCTAGTATGGGGTTAGATTTTTGCGCAGAAATGTTCGTCTCGCAGATAAGAAAATATTTCGAGCGAACGAAAATCATTTTTGCATTTAAATTAAGTATTTTGGATGTGCGCAGACGTTCTCTTTCACATGTGCAAAGTTGTACTTTCTTGCTCCTCTCATACCAGCCCTGAGCGCTCTCTAAGCGCAGACGCTCGCTTGCTCAACACAACTCAGCGTTACAATATGCCATAATTCCAGCCAATCAGAGATGAGACTGCTAAATTCTGATTGGCTGGCTTGACAACCAATCACAAGACTCCCTGCATCACCGAAAGTGGAAGAGGAAAAATACATGGTGGAAGATGTTTATATTTATGTATATATTTGATTTGTTTAATGACTTGATCACTTCACTTCAATTTAAGTTCAAATGTCTAATCAAGTCGTATTATTACTGTACATAATGTCCCAGTGTTTCCTACATCTCAAATGGTAGTTCTGTAATTAACATTGGATATGAATGTGACCGAGCTGGGGTCGATGTTACACGTTTTCAGAAATGAAGATGGATAGACTTTTCTCCTTTTAGTGAGATAAGTGTGTAAAACCGGTACATCACTTGTATCAGAATAAAAAAAAATAAATAAAAAAAAACAGAATATAAACGTAGAAATGCAATGTAATAAAGTTAAAATAACAATTTACTTATCCTTGGAATTATTTAAACAAAAACATTCACAGCAGAGATTTTCTGTAAAAACCGTATTAAATAAATATACTGTATATTCTTAAATACTATTTAGGATGGATATGTGCACATTGGGATGCAGGCTTGTTCCCCTCACTGCAAAATAAAAATCTAATAATGCGAGTAATTATATAGATTTTTTATATATATATATATATATATATATATATATATATATAGATTTTCACTTACAGTTATATTTAAATGTTTGCATTGTTACCCACATGTCCCACCCACATTTTGCAGTGAGGGGAACAAGCCTGCATCCCAATGTGCACATATCCATCCTAAATAGTATTTAAGAATATACAGTTTTATTTAATACGGTTTTTCAGAACATCTCTGCTGTGAATGTTTTTGTTTAAATAATTCCAAGGATAAGTAAATTGTTATTTTAACGTTATTACATTGCATTTCTACGTTTATATTCTTTTATTTTTATTTTTTTATTCTGATACAAGTGATGTACCGGTTTTACACACTTATCTCACTAAAAGGAGAAAAGTCTGTCTATCTTCATTTCTGAAAACGTGTAACATCGACCCCAGCTCGGTCACATTCATATCCAATGTTAATTACAGAACTACCATTTGAGGTGTAGGAAACACTGGGACATTATGTACAGTAATAATGCGACATGATTAGACATTTGAACTTAAATTGAAGTGATCAAGTCATTAAACAAATCAAACATATACACTACCGTTCAAAAGTTTGGGGTCAATACAAATTTTTTTTTTTTTTAAAGAAATTATTACTTTTCTTCAGAAAGGAAGCATTAAATTGATCAAAAGTGACAGTAAAGACATTTATAATAATGCAAAATATTACTTTTTTAATTAAATGCTTTTCTCTTGAACTTTCAAAGAATCCTGAAAAATAATGAATCACGGTTTGCACAAAAATATGAAGCAGCACAATTGTTTTCAACTGTGATAATAATCATAAATGTTTCTTGAGCATCAAATAATCATATTAGAATGATTTCTGAAGGATCATGTGACACTGGAGTAATGATGCTAAAAATTCAGCTTTGATCACATGAATAAATTACACTTTACAATATATTCACATAAGAAACAGCTGTTTTACATTGTAATAATATTTCACAATATTACTGGGTTTGTTTTGTATTTTTAATAAAATAAATGCAGCTTTGGTGAGCAGAAGAGACTTCTTTTACAAACATTAAAAATCTTACCGACCCCAAACTTTTGAACGGTAGTGTACATAAACATAAACATCTTCCACCATGTATTTTTCCTCTTCCACATTCGGTGATGCAGGGAGTCTTGTGATTGGTTGTCAAGCCAGCCAATCAGAATTTAGCAGCCTAATCTCTGATTGGCTGGAATTATGGCATACTGTAATGGTGCGTTCTATTATTTATCCGTCTCGGAGATCCGAACTGGAAGACAGATGTTGCCTAGCAACACGCCCCCTTTCCTCGGATTTCTCCTCTCGGACGTCGGACAGCCGCGAGGACACCGAGCAAGAATTCCGTTTCGGAATTCAAGATGGCTGCGCCCTATGTGACTTGTAGTATGAATTGTTTTCATTGTTTTTGAACCGCTTTGATATTTTAAATGACGATTATAATCACTCGTATTACTGCGCCCCCTGTAGGTATGGGAATCGGTTGTTGTGAGTGCAATTACTAACGTTGCTAGCGTTGCTAACAGAAGATTAACATGAAAAACATGAAATAAAGTGAACATTTTCAAGTTCAAATGGCTGCGTTTTGATAAGGTGTAGTCATAATATTTTTTTTACACTGGTACTCGGCCAGTGCTACCATTACAACAGCTTTCCGGGTGGCGTCCATTTTTTTCTCCGACTCGGACGCGCAAAACATAATAGAACGCTTGAAGTGTGGACGTGACGTCATATCCGAGGTCCGAGTCGGTTCGTTGGCTATAATAGAACGCAGCATAACGCTGGGTTGTGTGTTGAGCAAGCGAGCGTCTGAACTTTGCACATGTGAAAGAGAACGTCTACAACATCCAAAATACTTAATTTAAATGCAAAAATGATTTTCGTTCGCTCGAAATATTTTCTTATCTGCGAGACAAACATTTCTGCGCAAAACTCAGTTCAAGCGCGTGCGGAATGCCCTTTTGCGCGCTCAAAATATGATCTTGCGCGCGCAGAATTGTGATTGAAATCTAACCCCATACTCTAGCACACACACGCAAGGTCTCTCTCGTGACGGGGTAGAGAGATGTAGCGGTTGAAAACCACCCAGATAGCAACGAAGTCTGGGCCGAGTCTGGCTTGCATTAGGCACTTCTGGCTTAATTCTGGCACTGTTTTTTTTCACACTCTTGTGTCAAACAGTACTAGGCTAAGCTCTGGCTGGAGTCTGGCTAACCAAAAGAAACAAAAATCAAATTGTATCTTTTTGGCTGAGCCCTGGCTTGAGTTCGGTCTGCCAGAATAAGAAAATATTTGGCTGAGATCTGGTTGGGTTTTGGTTGGCTGAGCAAATAAAAGATCTCTGGCATGAATGTGCTGTAGGCTACTGTAAAATAGGCGTGTAAGATGTGGTGTTAAATTGGTTTATATTTTATACATCATTATAATGCAACCTAATAAATTAGGTTAATTTTGTCAAAAAGAATAAAATGAAATATGTTTGTTATAGGTCTAGTTAAAAATACCTATAGTTATTTATTCAAATAGTACACTTTTACGGCATGTTTTAAAGGAAAGAAAACTTGATTATTCTGTTGGCAATATTATTTTAATGGGCAGTTAAGGAGGTGATAATGTGCAGAATGAAAAAAAAACAATAAGATGTTTGCAAAATGATTGAAGACAAAGACAAATGGTTCAGTCTGCAGCATCATAAGACAAAAGATTGAATGGGACTGAATGAGTACTTTGTGGTTATCAAAATGGTAATCAATATGCCACACACACACACACACACACACACACACACACACACACACACACACACACACACACACACACACACACACACACACACACACACACACACACACACACACACACACACACACACACACACACAAAATCGTTTTTGTGGGGAATTGATTAGGCTACCATTTGTATAACAATAGATTTACAACCAAAACCAATGGTTAAAATATGATTTTTGTAGCAAAAACCATCCGCTTGACAAGAGTTTTCACAATTCACAATGAATAATTTATATAATCTCCATAGAATAGCCTATACAGATTGTAAGTATTTGGAGAATAAACATTTATATTCTCCACGTAAACCATTAAAATCGGTTGCGAAATAAAACATGGTTCTGTTTTTAAAAATCCACAGGTCTCCGGGAAACTTGCGTGTTTTTAGAGCACATGGCAGACGGGTGAATGCGGCGTCTGTGGTTGCTGATACGATAACGCAGTTTGCAATGCATCATGGAAATAGTAGTTGATTTACATACAGTAGGTAGCCAACCAGAATGCCTATTGCCGCCGCGGCGTCTGCCGCGGTGAATTCACCGCGGCAAAAAAAACCCAGTCGCATTTCTAAGTCATTCGCGAAATGACCGCCAGGTGGCGCAAAGGGACATTTAGCGAAAGCAAAACGTATGTAAAAGTAGCCTACATTTTAAATAGAATATAGCAAACTTTTAGAGCAGAACATTTTATTAATCAAAATTTAAAAGAGGCCTATCTCGCAGTCAGTGAAAATAAATTAGGTGCAATCAATGATGCTAAACTATTGAGGAATGAGAAGATTGAAGAGTGCATCAGTCGTTTGTGGGCACACTGACGCTTAAACAGCCGAACTTGTGGTCGAGTGGTAGAGCTGAAGGTTTAAGCAGTACAAAGACACGGGTTCGAAACCCGAATAAATATGTTTTTTATATAATTAACATGAATTTCCATTTTACACTAAGGAACAAATCTCATCCAACAGATTGACTAAATTTACGTCTTCAAAAACAGTTCTGTTAAAAAATAAACAAACAAACAAACAAACAAAAAACTTCACGGACAGGACAGCAGACAGCAGGACTGGAATTCTTTCAGAAATAATTTTAAAAAACATGGTTAAGCAAGGTGCGATTTGCCGGTGGGTGATTTCCCCCCTCCACAGTAGGCTATAGCGAATAGGTCTACCCTAAATAGACCTTATCAAATATAGTATATATATATTTTTAAATATAGCGTAAAACACGCACGTTTAAACAACAAACAATAACAGCGCTTCTGCTCCTGTATTGAGAGATAACATGCAGCGCATTTCAGTTACGATCCTGGTTCCAGTGGCATTAATACATTCACGGCTTTTTAAAATGTCACAAAGCGTTTTGATGTGGTTTTGAACGAAATATTGAAGTTTATAATTAAGTATTTTGACACACCACGCCTAGTGCGTATTCTAAAATGGGGTTTTCTTCTGCCACTGAATTAAGTTCGACAAACGCAGCAGCGCGTTCACTTGAATTTATTTTTCTGCTAAAATAACAGGCTATAGCCTACTTCGTTATTTTTGGTCATACAGATAGGATATCATATTTTAAAACTGTAAAAGGTCTATTTTATTCATGTAAAGTAGGCTACACTCACAGTAGGCTAACAACAAAACGTTCTCACTCATTTGAGCGAACACACACTGGTGAAATAAACGTTTGGGCTTTTCTCAGTGAGCTTCGACATGGCCGAGTGGTAGAGCTGACGGTTCATCAATCGGCAGACCTGCGTTCAAATCCCGAACAAACATGGACTTCTGTAAAAAATCTATATATTTTTAGGCTATTAATGCAGATTTGTTTAGTTCTAAAACTCTGTTACACCACATATTTTTTTGCTTATATTTATAAAATAATATTACCATGCATTTCCATTTTACACTAAGGAACAAATAGGCTATCCAACAGAACGACTTTAGATCTGTAGCTAATAATACCAATTGTTCAAAAGCAGTTTTGTATAAAAAAAAGATATATAGGCCTATATATATCTATATTTGTTTTATTCCCTATAACCTACATAGAGTTTTTAAAAACATGGTTTTAAGTAAAGTTTTCGACAAACGAGGCAGCGCGTTCATTTGATTTATTTTTCTCATAACAGCTAAAATAACTTAATAGGCTATAGGCCTACGTGATTTTTTTTGGTCATACAGATAAGAGTACAGTAGCCTACATCGTTCAAAACTGTAAACTTTTTTTAGGCTAATGACAAAAGTTTATATGTCGTCTCTCTCGGTCTCCGGGAACTGCGCGTCACAAAAATTAACCGAAAGCCACTTGCCTCAGCTCAGTCAAGATAGGAAATCGGCTATGTCTAAAGCCTTTAAATGTCTAAATATTTAGGTTAATAAATGTTATCTGATTATGTAATCCATATGAAAACGAGAGCTACAGAGAATCTGCTCAAATATGTTTATGATGTGATTGTGAGCGCCTCGCAATGAGAAAATGACAAGGTGAAAATCTCGTTTAATTAAATGTAGAGACTAAATCGCCCTGAATTAAAATGTAAAAACAGATAAAATCATTTATTCGTCGAAGTGTTGCTATATTGTTTCATTTAAAGTTCATAATTATTATCTAAATGTTATTTAGTTTATCAGCAGTAGGCTACCACGAAGCACCGATATTTATTTGAATAATAATAATTTAAAAAATAACTAATTCACATTTTGCATGCCTGGACCCAAAGATCCCTGTAGAATTTAATATTGAGTTGAGCATTTTGTTTATGACAACAAAATGAACATGCGTTTGAAGATTAGGCTATATTTAGTTTTGCTTGGAAAAAGCTGGCCCAAACCAGTTTTATTTCTTAAATTATTTAAATAATGAAATATTTAGTAATAAACTTTTATGACAGAAATACCACATGTAGCTTAAATCATTTAATTCTTTCATTATCAACACTTTAATAGCCTAATGCTAGAAGAGCGATTTAAGTGTGAATTGCGACTTCCCTTTATTTTAAGTCAGACTCAGACTCAGAGAGCCTGTGGGGGGTTTGGAGGGACAGACAATAGGTGTTATGTTCCTCATTCATATGGAGAGTGTCGGATAGCCAGCCCGATGGCAAAGGCAAAATTATTTTAAGGATAGGCTACATCTCTCGATGTGTCCCCATATTTGATTAAATTATAAATATTGTTGTTTATTTATTGTAGCCTATTTAAAGTGTTTTCACACACAAATTTAAATTGAAGTGTTCAATCCAGTTGTTTCAACTGGTTCTGTAGAGTTTAAGAATGTTTGAGCAAGGGAGACTAAATAAACTTGCTGAGATCCAGCGCGAGAGAGGCAAAACTCATGTCTTTAATTTATGTTGCTTTGGACTATTTTCGATTTGTACCGTTTCGTTTAATTTAGCTGCAATTTCTTTGGCAAAAAATGTAGCAAGAATAAGATTGTGTGTTTCTTTTTTGCATGAAATAAAGTCTAAATGCAAGTTAGGTTGCCACCGGTCCCGGTTTTACCGGGATTGTCCTTCTTTTTAATAACCTGTCCCGGGAAATTTAAGCACTCTCCCGGGACAATGAATGTCCCTGTTTTCGAAAGGCTACGTGAATATGTAAGTTCAAACCAAAGACTGTAGGTTCAAACTGTGTAGCGCGCGGCCGCTTGCACGGCAGAGAGAGGGAGAGACAGAACACCGGCTAGATCCCCCCTAACTACAGATGGTAGTTGCCGCTCAAAGTGTGGGGCGCGCCCCTCTATGGGTGGGAAATAGCCTAGAGAAGTGACAGGTTGGGCGCGCCAACGGGAGGAACTTTTCCTTTTTATGCCTTTATATCTTTATTCGTTCATGGCGAGTCTACATCGCATCTTCATCTTTGCAGCGACGCAGAAAACACCAGTTTATTAATAAACAATTAAATGTCTCCTTGCTATTTTTGTCTCCGGCTCGTGCGCTTGAGTGCAGCTTTATAACACTCACTCATTACCCTGTATAGCCTATTTAAGTTATTAAATCAATATAAAGGGGTGATTTGTCCACTGATGGCTTAAATAAACAACTAGGCTACTAGTTGACTAGAAAAAAACTAGTCGGAGACAGCCTGAGCGCGCGACCCTGAGCGGAATGAGCGAGCTGAGGAATATCCAGAAATGCTCTGATCGGAACAAAGGAATTTTGACATAATTAATCATTAGTTTATATCTCATGCACTGCCCATAATTTTAATCCCATTTCAAACACATTAGCCTATGTTATGTCTGTTTGAATTTTTTAATTTTTTTGTCTTGCCAAATGGATTTCTCTTCTTTTCTTTTTTAACATTTTGACACAGCAGCACTTTTATTTTCTCTATTTTTGTTTTTGTTTGTTTAGTTTGTATTTAGATACTAGCCTACTTGTTACTTCAATAAATTGGAACATTTTAAGCTTGTTGCGTATTTCATTAGCATTGCGTTGGGGCGATGGGGGCAGTGGGGCTTGAAAATTATGAGTCTATCCATCGGGTGCAGAAAAAAGATAGCATGTGTGTTAGGGCTGGGTATTGTTAGGAATTTCACAATTCGATTCGATTTCGATTCTTGAGGCTTCGATTCGATTCGATTTCGATTCGATTCGATATTGACTTATTAGCTTAGATATCGATTCAATAATAAGTAAATACACAAGTAATTAAGTACCTGGGTATATTTTTAAATAATGTGTGCAGTATTACCAATGTTTAAGAACAAATTGACCCAAGCATGTTTCCTGTCATGGTTTATTTAGCAGAACAAACTGTACAATATTGTACATGTGTGTGCTAGTGTGCGTGTGTTTATGAAGCGAATGTAAGAAGCCCCCCCTTACAACCCCCCAGCTCTACTGTAGCAATGTTGTAATATGCCATTGATTATTAAAAAAAACGCTTGACTTTAAATAAATAAACAGTTAATAAACTCGCAAATAAACAGTCAACTATTTAAGCATCAAGAACGGTTATTAATGCTGTCGGCCAACATGTTGTTATATTGAGATTCGATCTCGGGCCTCTTGGATCTCCGTGTCGTTGCGTTAACCACAGAGCCACCGCCTGAACGTTTACGTCAACGTCTTATACTCTTCCAAAGCCTTGATGTAGCCTAATATGTTTCTATTGCAATGTTTTATATTGAAATTTTTTCATTATTTATTCAATTTAATTTAAGTATTGTGATGAATTATTTTAACTACATCTCACTTAAATGCATCTGCTACCAGCTTTCAATCGCTCTGAATGAGCCGCGACGCAGCGGCAGATTACGCAATAGAGAGAATAAACGGACACTTTTCAAAGTCTGTGATTGTAGCGCCTCTTAGCGGTTAAAGGCAGCAAACACACCCCGAATTTCACCGCCGCGGCAAAGCGGCGGCGTTGAAAGTATTATTCTGGTTGGTAACCTACTGTATACCGTGTTAAATCCGCTTTACAAAAATGACTACTTTTCCCAGCGTGCACCCCGTGACACCATCCCGCCTACCAGAGGATCCGGAAGTTACGTAGCACCTATTCAGCAACTCAACGCAGTCGCGGTGAAATTCAAATAGGCAAGGCAAGGCAAGGCAAGGCAAGTTTATTTATATAGCACATTTCATACACAATGGTAATTCAAAGTGCTTTACATAGGAGAAAAATAAAATAATCAAAACAAATAAGAAAAATTAAAACAGTTTAGAATAAAAAATAAAATAAAGTACAGTAAAAACAGTCGGACGAACAGTGGCACAGTGCTCATTCAGTAATGCATAGCTAAACAGAAGTGTTTTGAGTCTGGATTTGAAAGTGACTACTGTAGGCGCACATCTGATCTCTTCTGGAAGCTGGTTCCAGCTGCGGCTGGCATAGTAGCTAAAAGCGGACTCTCCTTGCTTAGAGTGAACCCTTGGTATTTCTAACTGATGTGATCCTAATGATCTGAGTGATCTGTTGGGTTTATATTCAGTGAGCATATCTGCAATATATTGAGGTCCTAGCCCATTGAATGATTTATATACCAGTAATAATACTTTAAAATCAATCCTAAATGTAACTGGGAGCCAGTGTAAAGACCTGAGGACTGGTGTGATATGTTCATATTTTCTGGTTCTGCTCAGAATCCTGGCAGCAGCGTTCTGTATGAGCTGCAACTGTCTTATGGTCTTTTTAGGAAGGCCAGTGAGGAGTCCATTACAATAATCCACCCTGCTGGTGATGAAAGCATGCACAAGTTTCTCTAAGTCTTGACTGGAAACAAAGCATCTAATTCTTGCAATATTTTTCAGATGATAGTATGCTGATTTAGTTATTGCTTTGACATGACTACTGAAACTAAGGTCTGACTCTAGAGACACACCAAGATTCCTGACTTGATTTTTAGTTGTTAGACCTCTAGAGTGAAGGTATGCATTCACCTTGAGAACTTCATCTTTGTTTCCAAACGCAATGACTTCAGTTTTGTCTTTGTTTAACTGAAGAAAGTTTTGGCACATCCAACCATTTACTTCATCAATGCATTGGCACAGGGAGTCAATGGGGCTGTAATCGTTAGGCGATAGGGCTAAGTAGAGCTGTGTGTCGTCTGCATAGCTGTGGTAAGAGATTTGGTTCTTTCTCATTATTTGGCTCATTGGGAGCATATACAGGTTGAATAGGAGTGGCGCAAGAATTGAGCCCTGGGGGACTCCGCATATCATGGATATCCACTCAGACTTATGGTCTCCTATACTCACATAATAACCTCTCCCTTCTAAGTATGACCTGAACCATTTTAGGACTATCCCAGAAAGCCCCACCCAGTTTTCCAGCCTGTCAATAAGTATGTTGTGATCGACAGTGTCAAATGCAGCACTGAGGTCGAGTAGTACCAGCACTGATAATTTGCCTGTATCAGTATTTAAGCGAATATCGTTTATTATCTTTATGAGAGCTGTCTCTGTGCTGTGATGCGATCGGAAACCAGATTGAAAATTGTCAAAGTATCCATTCAAGCTTAAGAATTTGTTCAGCTGATTGAAGACAACTTTTTCATTGATCTTGCCTATGAAGGGAAGATTTGAGATTGGTCTATAATGGCTTAATAAGGTCTTATCTAGATTGCTCTTTTTCAGGAGGGGCTTGACAACTGCAGTTTTCAGGGAGTTTGGAAAACTCCCAGAGAGAAGTGAGGCATTTACCACTTCTAGGAGATCTGCTTCTAAGCTGTTTAACACACTTTTGAAAAAAGATGTGGGAAGTGTGTCGAGGGCACAGGTTGATGTTTTAAGGTGCTGTACGGTTTCTTCCAAAATTTTGCCATCAATTTCTTCGAAAACAGACATAGTAACTACTTTCTCAGGTAGTGGTCTGATCTGTTTGACCCCAGCGCAACTCAAGGATGAGCTGATCACCTTTCTAATATTATTGATTTTCTCAGAGAAGAAAGAAGCAAACTCACTGCACTTGCTGTCTGAGAGCATTTCACTGGGAATCTGGCTTGGTGGGTTTGTCAGTCTCTCTACAGTAGCAAAAAGAGTGCGTGTGTTGTTTAAGTTGCTGTTTATAATATTTGAGAAGAAAGTCTGTCTAGCTTTGCCTAGTTCCATATTAAAAGCATGGATGCTGTCTTTGTAGATGTTATAATGGACTACAAGTTTCGTCTTCCGCCACATGCGCTCTGCTCTTCTGCATTGTCTTTTCATATTTTGCACTGCTGTCGAGTTTCTCCAAGGTGCTTTTTGTCTACCACTATTCTTCCTGACTTTCACAGGAGCAATATGATCAATTACACTTTTAATTTTTGAGTTAAAAGATTCAAGGAGAAAATCAACAGAGTCAGCAGATATGCTTGGTTTTAAAGATATAGCCTTCATAAATAGCACACTAGTGTTCTCATTTAGGCATCTCTTCTTGACAGACACAGATCTAGCTTCAATGGCAGGAGAGATCAAAATATCAAAGAGAATACAGAAATGATCAGACAGTGCTACGTCCTTAATAATAATTGATGAGATGTTTAGACCCGTACTGATAAGTAGATCTAGAGTGTGTCCACGATTATGTGTGGGGCCATTTACATGCTGTGTCAGATCAAACGTTTTTAAAACAGTTTTGATTTCTTTTGCCATATTGGTTTCTGCATTATCTATGTGAATGTTAAAATCTCCAGCAATGGCAAAACAGTCAAACTCTGAGGAAATTGTTGATAACAGTTCTGTAAAGTCCTCAGCAAAGGCTGGAGAGTATTTTGGAGGCCTGTAAACAATGATAAGTAAAATACGTGGAGCACCTTTTACCACAATACCCAGATATTCAAAAGATGGGTAATTCCCAAGTGATATTTGCTTACATTGATAGACATCTTTAAAAAGAGCAGCTAAGCCCCCGCCTCTCTTACCCGCTCTGCAAGCACTCATAAAAGTAAAGTTAGGAGGGGATGTTTCATTGAGGACTGTTGCACTGCAGCTGTCTTCTAGCCAAGTTTCATTTAGAAGCATAAAGTCCAGGTTGTATGTGGTTATTAAGTCGTTGACTAGAAGTGATTTATTTTTAAGTGAGCGGATGTTTAAAAGTGCTAACTTAACAGTCTTACTTTTTGTCCCCACAGCGATCTTAGTTTGGCGTGTAATAGGCACCAGATTAGATGGGTTTGCTGTACGGCTTTTGAAGGCCTTAGATTTTCTATCATGTAATTGAACAGCAATAGAGAGAGATTCAGGCACACTGGGTTCCCGCTTGTTTTGTAAACATTTAAGAAAGTTACTGTTATCATAGCGGGGATCCGACACATATCACTTAGAGCTGGTATCAGTTGTTTTTGGTACACCGCGAGCCGCTGGAGGGGGTTGCGGGCCCTGCCGCTGTGGCAGAGGCCGAAGAGCACTCACAGGAGGAGAAGGAGGGGAGGGCGAGCTGGGCCCGCAGGCTTTGGTGGTTGTGGGGCCTGCCGTTTTTTGGTTGACATCTGGGGGCTTGCAAAAGAGTGAGATAGTCTGGTTCCAGCATACACCAGTTGTTCCATTTTCTCTGAGAAGCACAGAAGTGGAGATGCTGGAGAGAGGGATAACGTGTCTGGTGTTTGCTGTTGCTCTGGTGTAATCGGAGGCTGTAATATACTGTCCTGGATTCCCTGACTGTTTTCCCCCAAGTCGTCCTTGGGTGCTGAATCTTCTAGCAGTTCTAGTATGTCACAGTCTGTCTGTGGTGAGCTCTGTGGGCAGGACTCAGCTGAGATTGTGTGCGTGAGCAGAGGTTGTTGTGGCTGAGTGGTGTTATCATAGTCCTTGTGTGATGTGTCAAACACATGTCCATTCAGGTGCTGAAGTGAAGTCCTGTGGTCATTCATACTGTGTCCAGGTGTGTGTGTGCCATTCAGGTTGAGTGGATTGGCACACACTGCAGAAGGATGATGGATTGAAAAGAAGATATTGTCCTTTAGCACTCTTGAACCAAGTTTGTTTGGGTGGAGCCCATCCTGTTGAAACAGTTGCCTCTGATTCCAGAAAAGATTGAAGTTGTCAATGAAGTTCAGTCCTTTTATATTGCAGGTTTTTTGCAGCCATGTGTTAAGCCCAAGCAACCGTGAAAACCTGTTTGTTCCTCTTGCTGGGAGTGGTCCACTGATGAATGTCTGAACTTTCAGTCTTTTAAGTGTTTCAAAAAGTTCATTGAAATCCTTCTTAAGGAGTTCTGACTGCCCTTTATGAATATCATTCTTCCCCACATGAACAATGAGTCGATTTGCAGTCTTATGTTTCATCAGAATGTTCTGAAGTTCCCTATTTACATCAGAAGTTGTTGCTTGTGGAAGGCAGCATGTTGTTGTGTCCCTGCTAATAATGTTTCTGATTATGGAGTCACCCACTATCAGAGTCCTGGGCTCGGCTGCGCTCTGAGCTGAGTGCCGCTGTCTGCTCGACCTTGAGCACCTGTTAGCAGTGTTAGCTACTGGCTGATTCAGTCTGTGTTCGATCACATTCATCACATTAAGGGATTCCTCATTCATTAATACTGCAAATCTGTTCTCACGATGTATAGGCGGAGGTAGGAGACCAGTGTTTGCAATCCTTGTCAGAGCCGTATCTGGGGTAGAGGATGCTACTGCGGCAATGTGTGATGCTCGTGACAATCTGATGTCTCGAGTGCCTTTGGGTCTCGCTCCCTGTTTGTGCCATCGATTTGTAAGTCGATCGGCTTGTTTCTCTACACTCAGTATGGCCTGTATTGGAGCACTAGATTCATGGGACTCACCGGCTGTATGCTGAGGGCGTCCATGATGAAGCTCTGTTGTGTGTTCAGTCTGGTTTGGTGGTCCCATAAGTAACTTTGTTTCAAGAACTGCAATCCTTTGTAAAAGTCTCTGGCAGTTTGTGCAGCAAGTAGATTCCAGAAGAGGCATTTTCTCTTATCCTTATGAGTGTAGGCAGTTGTGTTTTCTCTTCCCCGGAATGTAAGCTTTCAGTGGGAGGCTGGTCGGAGAAAAGTATTCCGCTTTTTTCTAGTAATCAAGCGTTTGAGCACTGTGCTGATTTGCTGAAGTTAAAATTAGGTGATAAAAGGAAATAAAATATGAAAATATAAACACGATAGAGCAATAAAAAATAAAAGCGATAGAGCAAAGCGCGGAGCAGTAAGCAAGAGCGTCCGAACAGTAGCTGAGCAGGAAGTGGAGTCTGTAGTTGTTCTAACTTCGACAATCACGCTATATTGGTTTTATCTTTTGGAGTTTTAATACACATGATCAAGGTAAGTTGATTTTTTTTTTTTACTATCGCAACACGTAGATTTTAATCTATAGCGCAGTACTAGATAGTTTTGGTGGTTTTCTGTGGTTGGATTTTCTTTGTTTTTATGTTAGAGGTGCTAGAATTGATGTTTGAATTCTGTTTTTCATTTAAAATTATAGTTAAGAACGTCGGAAGCTGCCTCTTGTTGAACAACCGATCTCCCTGAGGCCACCAAAACGGAAAATAAAGTAAGATTGATTCTTTTGTAATTCATTAAAGGTGCATAACGCAGGTCACTGAGTTTTTGCAGAACTACACCCCCTCTGGTGACAAGCGAAACTGCAACCAGAGATGTGCACGCTCATGGAGCACACGCACGCACGCTTGCACGAGCACGAGCTGTTCATAACCAAAGGAGCATCAGCCGCACACATCTTTTGTTTACAGTCATAATGTCTTCAGAGGTTATAAAGTTATAAATCTGCAAGTCATTTTACATATATGAAAGGAAAGGCATTTGAGTAAATTACACACTTATGTGTGAGGGGAAAATGGGGGTAGAAGAAAACTTCAGTTTTTGTTTCCATCTATCTCCATGTTGAACTGTTTTATGCGTTTACTTTATCCACTTATGATTGTATTATTATGGAAACACGTTCATGAACAATTAAGTTATTAATTTGTAAAAGCTTAAAATAATAATCATACCATACACAGTTGCTCAACAAAGTACACTCAAATGTCTCAAGGTAATAAACAATCAAATGGCACTATATCCGCTTTCATAACAAGTAGTTATAGGAACTTAGTTATAGGAACTGTCCACTTCTAAACAGTTCTAAGAACTACTCTCCCCCAAACTGGGTTTTGCTGTTTGCGGTCGCACTGGCCGCCAGTGGCCAGAACCGATGAGTAAGGGAGTGACGCGAGCACGGCGGCGGCGGTGCCACATACAACAACAACAAACCAGCATGGAGGAGGCTATCGCAATGTTCCCGTTCTGCCTACCGGGACCTTAATAACGGAGTACGAACGGCGGCGTTTAAAGACTATGGTGGAAAGTCTAAAGTAATATGATGGAAGAAGATAGAAGAGCAGAGCGCAGGCAGAGGACGTTAGCAAAGAACACAAGGCTACCGGTAGGCCATACTCAAAAACATAGTTAGCATCTTTTATGGGACATGTTTTATGTTTCATGTTGTACTATTCTTCCGAAGACAATTCCTAGTTTATGAACCTGTTCACTGACAATGGTAACGTTAGTCAAATCAATTCTGATTGTACATTTATCTAGCTTAGGCTAAAGCATTACACATTTTACGCATCGTCATTTGTTGTCATAGATTTGCCGCATCAGACATTAGAGACTGGGGTATATCTTACCGTTTTATCAAGAAAACAGCCAACTGAGGGTCCAGTTTGAGCCCTAGAGCAGACCGGAGATCTATCCATTTGTTGAAAGCCTTCCCGATGCTGACTCTCGTCTCGTCTTATTCCGACGCCTGACTCCAATTTGGCCCTTTTGGTCAATAACTAGACAAAAGTTTTCTTTTCTTTGTCTTACGTGTAGTTTGCGTTGGGGTTTGGAATGAACTACAAGCTGGTCTCTTTGAATCCATCTTCAACTTTTGTCGAAAGTTGACTAAAGTTTTGTCGCTCGAGTTGTCTTCGCTGATACGGAGAATGGCGGCTAACAATAACAAACCCCCGAGGCATCGCCTGGTGAGCGTGAACGCGCATGACGTCACCCCCAGTCTCAGATTCGAGCCCGAATCCCTCTTATTTATTTTACTGTACAGGATTATAGAGGCAATCTCAGTGAGCAGAGAAGGGCTCATTCAGCCCATCAGGCAATTGTTTACGCATGTATGGGTTAAAAAACGGGTATTTTTAACATGAAATGTTGCGCAATGCACCTTTAACATAGACCTTTCTAAGGTCCTTATATCTTTGTGCAGTTTAACAAATTAATATGCACATTTATTTTTGAATTGCAAAAAGGGAATTTGTCACTGAATAGTGTCTTTACATGGCCATACCACCCTTTCAATGTAGTAATCATTAAAAAATGTCACCTTTCCTAAAGACAACATGGATACGGAATGGAACATGGATACAGGCAACAGGATACAACTTTACAGTCTCCCAAACAGGCAATACAGTCAGCATGGCATCATGAAACAGACCACAGAGGAAAAGCCCCTCAAGCAATGACCGATTCATAAGATGTAAGGTTTCTTTTTTTTTTTTCTCTATCATATATTCATTGTTAGTGTAAGGCACATGTCATAGCAGTGGTGGTGTGGTAAACCTTTCAATACCTGTGTTTAATGTTTTAGCACGTCTCCATGACATACTATCTAAACAAGAAATTCTTATGGAGCAGCAGAGGAACATTATAAGGATGGTGCAAGATCTCAAAGCAAAAAAGGTTCGGGAGATCACAGAGGCACAGAACCAAAGTCTAAAACTGTTTCCAATTGAAGACTAACCCCCAATTTCCACCAACTGCGGAACGGCTGCGGATCCGCTCAGGAACGGCGGCGGAGTCGATAGGTTTCCATTAAAGTCAATGTGTGTATTTTCACTGACTGCGGAACGGCTGCGTTCCGACTCCGTCCCAGCTCCGGCGACCGCAGCCCTCCGGAGAAGATACGCAGAGTTTCTATTTTTGCCGGATGCCGGAGAGCGCCGCAGGAAGTCGAGCACAAAACAAAATAAAACATCCGGTAATTTTCAAAATAATATACTCCGTGCTTATGGCGAATCGTATTTCCCTTCACTACACCTCGAAAACGTCATAATGGGCGGAGATTTTGTTTTATATACTTTTTTCTTTTTCCACAAGAACAATAGTTAACTTTATTTACACAGCCTACTACTTTCCCAATACATTCATAAAGGAACCCAATATAAACATTTAGTATTTTATAAGTTGATTATATAATTATAAATATTGTACTTATATGGTAGAATCACAATAATTTCCGCAAAAAAAGGGAGATCAGCAGGTCAGCACAGAGTTTCCCCTCTACTCCTCTGGATGGAAACAAACTTGCTGGTTTTGTGATTCTGTTTAGAAACATCATCATCATACGTAAATTTGGGAGATATCGTATGTCCTCTCGTATGTCCTCGTGACTTCAGCTGTCAGCCATGGGCATGGCCGCAGCCGTTCCGCAACAAATCCGGATCTGGTAGGTTTTGAAGGACGGCGGAGCACGGATCCGACACGCAGCGGAGCCGATCCGCAGCCGTTCTGCAGTTGGTGGAAATCCGGGGTTAAGATCATTAACTTCCCTGTAAAGTGATATTCGATCCTGTCCCATAACAAGACAAAAAGTGGTAGGTAACACTGTCAGTAATGCAAAGTTGCATATTGTTATCCACTTACAAGCCTGGTTGTAATTACTGTTATAATTAAAGGGTACCTATCATGGAATTTTGAAAATTGCCCTTCATGTAGTGTGTAATATAGATCTAAGTGAACAAAAACATCCTGCAAAGTTTTAAATATGAAAGTTCACCGTATACAAAGTTATTGTCTCTCAAAAGTAAGAGTCGACTCTGAGTCGCTGATATGAATCGATAGACGAACGATGCATTTTCTCTAATTTTCGTACGTCACTTGTACAAGTTATTTGAATAAGATACGCCCACTCAGTGCGCGCGCCAGAAAACAGTGAAAACAACATGTCGACGAGACGCTGTTTTGAAGTACGAATCAAAAGCGAACTTTTTTTTCACTGCCCAGGGACGAGCATGTGAAGAATCAGTGGCTAGAGTTTATATTTACAACTCTACCACACAAGTATATCCACCTTGAGCTGTGTTTGCGTTATTTCAATGAGGATTCCTTTACAAACATAAAAGCTTTCATGGATTCGCGAGTCGGCTGATACTGAAGGAACGTTTAGTACCAAGTTTATTTGGATCGGCTTCATCCTCCGAATCACAACCTGTAAGTATTATTAATAATTGTTGCTTTTATGGGTTTTGTAGCATGCTCAATAAGTGTGTGTGTGTGTGTGTGTGTGTGTGTGTGTGTGTGTGTGTGTGTGTGTGTGTGTGTGTGTGTGTGTGTGTGTGTGTGTGTGTGTGTGTGTGTGTGTGTGTCAATTACGCTCAACGCAGCTTAGGTCTCCAAACTGTGTGTGTGTGTGTGTGTGTGTGCCAGTTACGCTCAGCGCTTAGGTCTGTGTGTGTGTTTTTGGAAATATGTAAAATGTTTGTCGTTGTTATTGGAGTTGTCATAAAGAATAGAGCGTATTGTAGTACTGCAGTGCTTTATCAATATGTTTAAGCTTTGGGTTAACGCAAACAATAACTGACTGGGTCGTCTGACCAATCACCGCCGATTAGCGTCACGCAAAGGCAGGGTTTGAAAAATGAGTCGTCAAACGAATCATTAGGGAGTCGGTGAGCAAATCAGGTAAAAATAAATGCATATTATGAGACAACAAAAGTGTTTTTTGTCATTGCATGCATGTAAAACTGTTGTTGGGGACTCCCAGAACAATATTAGGAACATTTTAAATGCCATAATAGGTACCCTTTAAAAAGCTGTGTGTGATCAATCTAAAACATGAAAAATCTAACAACAAAAACTATTTAAATTAGTCTAATTTGGTAAATATAATATCGATATTAGAAACAAAAGCATGTTTTAGTGTTTTGACTTAATAGTTATGGCTTGTTTTAAAAATATTTCAGGTACTTGAACTTAGATTGCTTGGTGGAGTGGACGTAAAGGACACGGTCTGGCGGATTATGAGGCAAGCAATCAAAAATGACTTTGCCAAAGTGGTGAAACTGGAGAGCTGTACTTGGGGAAACACCTTTCCAAAGCTTGCAGCTTAAAAACATTGCGATTGGTAAGTGCATTTTTATTGCGTCTTTAAGTCTATCTGGAACTTCATGACTATTCCCTCATGTCATGAATGAATGTTGTAATACAAATATGTTTCTATTGTACATTTTATTTAAAAGTATTTTTAACTCTGTATTTGTATGCTCCTCTTCTAGAGGCTGAGCTCGCTTCTAGAGGCTGAGCTCTAGTGAGCTCGCGCTGCTGTTTGGACTTTGAGCCGAGCGGATAAAAATTAGTTCTGGAAATTTTGATTCTTTCCAGAGACTCGTTCATTTTTAGTTCGTTCACCAAAATGATTCGTTCACTGATTCGTTCATTTTTTTTTTCCATATTACACAAATACGTCAGCAGCAGGTGCGGCAAAATGTGTTGTTCAACTAACGTATTTACTTGTTACAAAATAAAAACTGATTTGACTTTATTAAAAATGGTGCCCTACTCATTAAATGAATAAAATAAGTCTAAATAAGCGATCAAAGTCTTTACACTCTTTTTATCTTTTAAATTACACTCTTTTCGGATGACCAAATCACAAGTGTTTTTTAATTTGTTTGCATACTAGGCAGGCTAGTTAACTTTTTATTTGTTTGGTCAGAATGAGTTAAGGCGAGACACTACAGGTGAATAGGGTATTTTTTTTAAATAATAGATATCATGATGAAACTTTCTCAGTTGATTACTTATGCAAGTATATTAAAAAAATGTATTACAAGTTTTTGAAATTTGTATGTTTAATTATGCAAATTAGGCATTATCTAGTTAAATATGCACAATTTTGCATATATTTTCGGTAGATAGATCTGACCATATGATAAAGCCAGGTGCAAAATTATTTTTTCATTTTGTTCACACACAAGATGAAAAAAGAATTTCAGAGGGATTTCAGGATATATGCTTTCATTACCTAGGAAATCAAAATATACTGTCCATAGCCTTAAAAAATCAATTCTCGCCATATTTTTTTTATTAAAAAGTCACATAAATCAGGCCAGAAATGATTTATAAACAAATCCCTCTGAAAATATCTTCAGAATACTGCTAAGTGTATAACTGGAAAGTTTGGTGTACATAGGTGCTACACAGGCTGAGAAGTTTCTACTGGAAAATGACAAAATACTCATTTTGAGAAAACAGCATTTAAAGATTTGTAATGTAAAAATGAATACTTTTTTAGTGGAAACAACTATTTACAGACACAATATCTTATTAAATCATCAGCACCAACAATACAAACCAACTAAATCACATTACAACTTATAACACAGCATTTATGGCCTTCAAATGAACAGAAAAAGAGTCAAAAACACACATCTAAATGTCAGAGCGCGTCACGTGATGCATCTGAACCAATCACGTTGTCAGAAAATTGACACCAGCCAATGAGATTTCGGTTTTAGAGTTAAATGCCCATTTTACTTTCACGATTGGTTGCTGATAAAAAGGAAATGACCATATTTGGATCTGACAGCGTTGAACAGGAGAAAGAGAGCTTTCCAACGGTGTGTGTGATGACAGGGTGCAGATAGCGATCGCAGAGCAGCATGTTGATATATAACGACAACTTTTTGTTGAATTTAGGAGAAATCTACAGACGCAAATGGACAAAGTGTAGTAAAATAAACACCTAAATGTGTATTTTGGATTTTTTTTCACCTCAAGTCTGAAAGAAGACATGTTATTGAAGACAAATAGCCCAAAATCTCAAAATTGACCAGTGAAAAAAAAACGATGTTTTTGCCTGCCGTGTCTCGCCTTAAACAAGGAGTTATGTTCTGTATGTAAGATATTAATTGCGTGTGCACAGTACGGATACCTGCGCTTTGCATTCACTTTCTGCTGATTGATGAACTAGATTGACAGAATGGCCGACCTGGTACACGAACTGGGTATAGCAACCAGTTCGTTCAGTTCGTTCACGAACGGGAGATCTCTCTCTCTCGTTCAGACTTGACGTTCGAACAACTGGTTCTTTCATTCACGAACGAGATGTATGTAACAGTTCATTTGACTCGTTCAAACTCAAAGCAACTCAATAAAGGGCGTATTCGTTCACTAGATTCAACAAATCACATGCTCCGTCCTCGTATCATACTCGAAGGCTATTGGCTCGAGGTTTAGTCACTCTTTGTCTTTGACAGATGAAACCATAGAAATCATATAGAGACTAGAAGCCCTATTGGCCGCTGGAAACCGAGAAATCCGGCCGCCATCTTGAACCGGTCGTATTCCTAGTTTCGTTGCGTGGCAGCAGATTAGATACCAGAGCATTGTGGAGTATTTTCCTGTTCTAATCGCCGGACCATCGAAAATAGGGCTTTTCACAAGTAAGTCTTAACATTACCGTACTATTGGTTGTATTTTGTGAATAGAATATTACCAGATAATTGAGAAGGAGCAAGGATATTTGCTATTACTGTACTGAAATCGTTGTGAAATGCTGTTTACTGCATCAGCCGGTGTTCACCCGGCATGGAGAGAGGTGGGGTAACTGTTAAAGTAATAATTACAAGAGCTTCTAGGTTATCAGATAAGCATTCAACTGCCCTGTTGTATAGGTTATTTGTGTTTGCGCACATGATATCAGGAAGCAATGTTACACGCATGACAGCGATGCGCAAATTGAGTTACCCCTCCAACTTCTAGTTTTATTGATAACCTATATCTTATCATATGCGATTTGGCTATTGCTATTACAGAAGTCCTGTGGTAAAATTACATTAACTTACTCCATCTACCCTTGTAAAGTTAATCCGAATAGGGCTTTAGTCTCGACATTTTCCCCTCCCACATCCACATACAATAAAAAAGGTATAGGCTTAATGTTGTCCGAATTTAATTTTTAGAAATTACTGATGCAAACACGTGGAAAAGCTTCTTCTCAATTTGTATTACAGGTGGCTGCGTTCAGTCAGTGTGTGTGTGTGTGTGTGTGTGTGTGTGTGTGTGTGTGTGTGAGAGAGAGAGAGAGAGAGAGAGAGAGAGAGAGAGTCTGTTCGTGTGTATGTGCGTGTCACAAATCATAAATTGTTTCTTCAACTTATTAAAATATCTTACTTTTACTGCAACTATCTGTTTACTGCTTCTTTATTATATTTATATTGTGTGATTTATAAAATACATTATATCCTTCATCACACATATTGTGGCTGGTCACTTTATATCTTATATCAGAATATTATATTACTGTTAAGCCTACCATGGATATTAAAATACGCAGAACCATGTGTCCTGTTTTATAGCTACATGAATGACCTTTGCAGCAAAAAAACCCGCGTGAAAATCAGTTCAGTATTCAGTGAGATATGATTAATTTAATGCGCTGACAGCTAATTTCACCTGCCATTCAGATTACACTGAGCGGAGCGGATGACCGGTTTAAGATGGCGGCTACAATTCTCGTCCGTGCCAATAGGCAGTAGTGGTCGATAGGGCGTCTACCTATATGATGTCTATGGATGAAACGGTCCACAGAGCTACACGGTTCATTGAGCTGCGCATGCGCGCAATAGCGGCACGCAGTGGTGGAGGGAGGAATTTCAGTGAACGAGAAATATGAGTCAATGTGAGAATGATTCGTTCACCTAAAAGATTCGTTCAAAAAGAACGATTCGTTCACGAACGTAACATCACTAATAAAAATGCTCCGTCTGACGCGCGGTTCAAATGAGTTTCGTTCCGGTTTTTGCGCATACACATTATCGAACATTTATTGACCTCTTGATATCGTTTTATCAAGAAAAATTATATCGCGATAATTATCGTTATCGTTTTATCGCCCAGCCCTACATTAAAGACTTAAATAATTTATCTCAAAACGCACTTTCATGTTTGAATGCGTTCTGTTTGTGATCCGATGTGGATTCTGACCACCGTATTAAGGTAGACGTATTTATAGGTTACGTGATGCTAAAGACTGCACGCTAGTTACCATAGCAAACATGGTAAATGTGAACGGTTGAAGAAATCAGACAAATTGCTATCACAAACATGTTTCTATTTTATCTGTTAGTATAAGCCCTTCTCGTCTCTTACCGGACTATCATAAAATAAAGCAATTTTTTTAATTCTCTGACTGAAAATAGGGTATAATAAACAGAAACAGACGCGACTGAATAAGTAAGTGTTTCCTCTTTATTTTGTGAAATAGACCAAATGTAGGGCTGGGCGATATGGCCTAAAAATAAAATCTCCGATTTTATTTTTTTTAAATCGATTTACGATTTTTTTACGATTTTCCCCCCTACTTATTGAGGAAAGCAAAAAGTACAAACGGCAGACAACTTAAGCAAATTTTGCATTTATTTAATCAAAAGCAAGACAAATGTAACCCCCATTTCTGGAATGAATAATAAATAAATGAACACCCTCTTGGAATCAAAGTCCCAGCTGTGTTTGTCTAGACTAAAAAGAGACAAACATAGCACCATTTTCTAAAGCATTAACAATACATTCAAATCAAATCTGAGGAAAATTGTTATAATTAGAGGATTTGCCAGCATACAGAATTCAGCACTGAACAAAAAGTATGTTTTAAGCGGTGAGGGAGTCTGTCTTAAATGCTTAAATTGGCCATTGCGTTCAAGAAATCAACACATATGTCTGAGATTTTTATTATTTTTATGTTTTAATCATAGATATTTCTAGTTTGCGGGAGTCCCGCGAATCTGTTTTATTCTCCCGCAAACCGCACACACAGAGTGAGTGCATTACCGCCCGCGCGCGCGCTCTGCCATCAACTCTAGTCGCACTCTATTGCGTTGGCAGTGCACGTCTCTCAAGGGCCCGGCCCGGCCCGAGGATTGTGACGGGAAATATCGGCCCGACCCGCTCGGGCATTATAAGCTCGAGTTCACTCCTATGCTAAGGAACAAACTTCCCACTCTCACCGGTAGCCATGTTGTCGCTTGCTGTATGCTGTTGCAGTTTCGTGTGTGCATTGATGTTGTTGTTGTCGTCGTCGCTTGCCATTCTGCTACGTGACGTGAGTGAAACTAACGCTACGGAAACTCCGGGGGGCCAAATATGCGCCATTACACAAAAACTCGATTTATTTATTTTTTAAATCGCCCGCAACAAAAAATTCGACTTAATTCATTTAATCAATTTTTCGCCCAGGCCTAACCAAATGGTATAAACCAATTTATTTCTGTGACTAATGTGCAATTTTGACACAAATTAATTAATTATGATCGATGTCACTTTTTATTGTAACCTAACGTTAGTGGTAAAACATTGATGGGTTTTAAATAGGCGTATTTAAACAACAAAAATAGCAGCAACGGTCGCATTTATCATGTTTGTTTAGCGATCACGCTGTTTCTAGTGATTTCTTTCTGATTCGTTTTCTGATAAAAGTAGTAACTTTTATTTGTTGGTGAAATGATGTGTGTGTGATGTTGCTTCAGAGAGGCGTGTTACGGGCGTGTTTTAGTGAAGCGCTGTGGAGCTTCTGGCCCAACAGTGGAAACGCAACAGATTTTGAGCCCGGTGTGGTGAAGAGATGAGTCCCCCTGAAGAGATGGGTTCCACCTTAGGGACCCCATAGTATGCCAGTAGTATGCCTGATCTAAATATGTTCTCGCGATAACTTGATAAAAGCAGTTTGTTGCCATCAAGTAATTCGTTTATTTGTTTAGCTAGCACGAATCATCGGATAAATGCTATGCTACTATGTATGCTAACTAAAAAGCTAACTAAAAAACACTAAGAACGAGAAATGTTTAAATTTACAATCTACAGCTTCGGTTATATACTAGAATATGAAACGTATAGTTAAAATACATTAATGACTCGTTATAACCAGTGTTGGGTGTAACTAATTACTAAGTAATTAGTTTTAAATAACTAATTACTAAGTAATTAGTTACTGTAATTTAATTACTTTTCCCTTGAAAAAGTAAAGTAAGGGATTACTCTTAATTTTTCTGTAATTTAATTACAGTTACTTCTGATGTAATTGAGCTAAATACTGTAAATCCGATTTCACAGCGATTCGTAAGCATTTTATGAGGTGTCTAAATCGTACGACCGCACTTGTACAAATTCGAACGGATTAGCCATCTTGTAAAATAAGTATGAAATGTCATGAGATCAGACTGGTGTTAACTAGAACAATTATATATAAAACAATAGTGGGTTTAACATCAAAATGTATTGTCTGATGTTAAAAAGTATGTTTATAATGTAACCTTCTCCTTTTAAATTGTTTGGTCAGATTAAGGATAATTCATGCAATTTTATAGAATTTATTTGAAAGAATTAAAAGAGTTTCATGTCTATCCTTGTATAATTCAGCTGGTTGAGGTCGATATGGGATTTGGAAAGTAATTAGTAATTAAAAGTAATAAAATACTTTTTAGAGAGAGTAATTAGTAAAGTAATCTAATTACACTGTTGAAGAGGTAATTAGTAACTAGTAATTAATTACTTTTTTAGAGTAACTTACCCAACGCTGGTTATAACGTACTTCAAACGTCTCTTATAATAAAGCGATTTTCTCTAACTTGTAACCAGGCACTAAAGCGATTACACCTAAAACTAGCTTTGAACCAATCGGATCGCTTGGGTCCTAAGGTGGGACCCATCTCTTCAGGGTGACTCATCTCTTCACCACACCGGTGCTCCTGTCCCGAGGCCATTAGCCCGGCTCGGCCCGTTTAAAGCCCTGGCTCGCACTGGCCCGACAGTGGAAACGCAGCTATTGATTCTCGTGGAAAAGTGAAAATTACAGGTCATGACTCCTTTAAGGGAACCGAACAGAGCATAGACAGGACCTCAGTGATGCATTGATGTGGATGGGTCTGCATTTAAAACATTTTTTGGCCACAAAGTCTGATCAAAAAAGCACTTTACCTGTAGAGTGTGTATCACAACTGGGTGATCATTGTCTGCAGGTAATATACACTGACAAGATGCAAGAATGTCATCCTCACTTTGAAAATACTGTAGTATCTCTTTTTGAGTCCCAGAATGAAATGTTTAATTATTATATATTATTGTAGAAAGAGGAGTGTTTGCCACACAACCCATTGAACCCGGGGACTTCGTGTTGGAGTACAGGGGTAAACTCCTCACACAGGAGGAAAGCAAGTCAAGAAAATACTCAGAGATTGAAAGCACATTTCTCTTTGACTTTCAGCGGCAGAATCATCACTTATGGTAAACATTGAAAGATGGATGTTTTTTATTGATTTATAGAAATTACGAGTTAACTCTGAAACAAGGGTTTAATACTTGATGAATGAATTAAGCACAAATACTCTTAAATTCTTTTGAAAATAACTCTTTCAATAAAACTTTTAAAAAGATGTAAAACTATTACCATTTTTCTGATACTTTTCAGCCTGGATGCATCGCAAGACGATTTTTCTCTAGGACGATTGGTCAACGACAACCACCAAAATCCGAATTGCGTTATGAAAAAAATCATAGTTGACAACAAACCACATTTGTGCCTATTTTCTCTGAAGAAAATAGAAATAGGAGATGAAATTGATTACAACTATGGTGATTCGAAATGGCCTTGGCGCAGTAAGGTGAGTTGGTTAGATTAAGTATAGAGATTTCTTTTTTTTTGCAAAAGCAAATTTTGTATTTCTCCAATATTAACCATGTTTCCAACACTGTAAAAAAAATCTGTAAAAAAACATACTAAAATAGTTGTAATTTTACAGTAACATACTGTTTTCCATTAAAACAGTAATATACCGTAGAAAAAATGTATTCGGGGTGATGTTTGTCGTTTTCGAGAAAGAAGCCTATAGTAGTATACTGTGAATTAACAAGCGCTCGAAGGCGACACTCAGAGGCTGTGTTCCAAATCAAACCTTCATTCACTATTCCCTACATTAGTTCACTAATATAGTCCACTTGACTGAGTGAATAATTCAGTTAATTTTTTAAGTTAATTGAGACCCTGATGAACACCTGCTGTTAACAATCAGAATCACTAAAGGAGAGAGGAACAAGAAGAAAAGAAAAAAAGATGAAATCAAGATAAAAGACATCAAATCTGAAGATCTCAGCAGAGGAGGATTAAACAACTCCACAAACAGCATTACCAGCTTCACTTATTACTAACCAGACTGACTTTATTTCTGTCAGACGTCTACAGACGTTCTTATTAAAAGGTGACATAGGTTTAGATGTCATTTTATTTTCATTTGATGTTACCATAATGGTGATCAGTGATTCCTTTAGTTGGGCTCTTGACCCTTGACTTTTGACATAAGTCTTTCTTTGGCTGCTGTAGCTGTGATTTTTAAAATACATTAGTTATGTCACAAAGCTGAAGAAAACACGATGACAATGGCTGTTTGTTAATAGTCACAATGGTCATATAATGGCCTGAATTAAGCTCTAATCTCATTTAATGCCTGACATTGATAATGATTAATGATTTGTATTTTTGATTTTGATGTCATTGCGATTTTATAGATTGAGATTTATCGGGGATTTGATGTCCTGAAAATATTAATGATTTTAAGAAGTTTACACTCAGAACATTTTGAACTTCTTGATCGGCCAGACACACACACGTACAGGCATCAAGAATCGTCATATGAATCTCAACAATGGTGACAATCATAAGTTGTATGCTGCAATGCATGTTGGGTACCAAAAAAAGCCATGACACCCAGCATGCATTGCAGCATGAATAAATTATGTGGCTGAATTGTCTGGTTATTTTCTTTGATTTTTACTTTTTGCTTTTATTTTTGTGTTTACTTTAAATAGTGTGTTTTGTGATGTTCAGATTTGATGTTATCTTTTATGTTGATTGTCACCATTGTTGATATTCATTGGCTGATTATTTATGTTTGTGTGTGTCGAAGTAAAGCCATAGTTCAAATTTTTTTAGTGAATCATGAGTATAGGAATTCTTCATAACTGATTACGCATGCACTAGTTGTTCTTTTGCTGTAGTTTCACACGTTATTACTAAGGAACAGACACAGGCTGTGATCCAGACATTATATAATGACATTATGATCTTTATCACCTGATCTCATTTTTGTTGGCTTTGTTTTTGCCAAAACAAACGTGTCTTAAAAACACACAGTTAGAACAGTCAAAGTAAAATTAATGTTAAAGTCAAGGGTCAAGAGCCCAACTAAAGCAAACACTGATCTTCATAATGGTAACGTCAAATGAAACAAAACAACATCTAAACCTCTGTTAATACTCAATAGGAATTTCTGTAGACGTATCTGTCAATTTGTCAGTCTGGTTAGTAATAAGTGAAGCTGGTAATGCTGTTTGTGGAGTTGTTTAATCCTCTGCTGAGATCTTCAGATTTAATGTATTCTGTGGCTGAAGTCAGTTGTAGTTCTTGTGTTTTGCTTTTTTATCTTCTTGTTTCTCTGTCCTTCAGTGATTCTGCTTGTTAACATCAGGTGTGCATCACTAATGCTCAATCATCAGTTAATTAATCACTGAATTATATCATTAACTTCAACACTGCTTCAGTGTTACTCCAACACTATGTAGTGTGGACACACAAGTGTTCATTTAAAACTGAAGATTTTGCAGTGGGGTTGAAAGGGTTAAATGTGAAAAAAAAAAAACCTGATTGAAGCGTATTTTAACAGTAATCAACTGTAAAATAAATGTATGGCATAACACTGTAGAAAAACAGCAATATAATGGCACCCCAGCTGCCAGAAGATTACTGTAAAATCAAGGAAAACAGTAATTTACTGTAAAATGTTACAGTCAGATGTATTAAACAAAAGTAAATTTCACTGAAATATTAGTGAAAATTCGTAGAAAAAAGTTATGCAAAGGCAATAACTGATTAGGAGAGTAAATATTAAACTGAAGTGTTTTATGAGTTTTGCACAGGATGATATAGGAGAGATCTGTTAGTTTAATTGAGTTTTGTGAGTCACCATTGTGCTGGAGAGTAGAGTCTGTGCTTCATTCAGAGATGAGCAGAGGACCACTGATGTTATGCTGCCTGTTGCTTTATTTAAAAGCAGTGACTGTGTTGTTGCTGATGCGGTGACAATCTCCTTGCTAAGTACTTTAACACATACATGTGTGCTATTGTTCACTATAAGAACTGCAAAGACTTAAGTTAAAATCACGTTTTTAATTAATTCATTATTTCACCCTAGGTGTTTGCAGTTTTATATAAAGAGATATTCATTTTCAGTGAACTCTAATGAAGGAACTTTATGGTACTATCAATATAAATACTAGTTTTTGAACTCGAACTGTTTAAAGCAATCGGTTTCCCAAATGATATGAGTTACCTGTCATGTTATTTTTACGGTAACATACTGTAAAAAAGGAGAGCTGTAAAATAACGGTAAAGGGCTGTAAATTAACAGTACATTCCTGGCACCCCAGCTGCCGGAATATTACCGTTTTTTTACGGGGATTGTTTTTACAGTGAATATTACTCTTGACTGTCTATGGAAATGCATTTAATCTTTGATTTTTGATGTGTGTTAAAATGAGTTCTTCTTTATCTGCAATCCAGTTGAAAAAAACCCAAGCTCCAGCTGCAGCAGTAGAGAATGAGACCAGCCCTGTTCCTCAGATGCTAAATGATGGACCAAACCAGATCAGACCTACTCACAGGTAAAAGTACTTTCAAACACAGTCATCTATGCTGACATGTATGTGGTGGTGTTCTATTACTAAAGTGGACCAATGCTTATGTGGCTTTATATTGGCTGTTAAAGGCCAGGTAATGTCACACACACCGTCATGTTTCCAGTCATGTCCTTATGGGGTCCTTCCTTCCATCTTCCAAATACATTTGTTTCTCTAGTCTCTCCTTTACACACTCATATGTCTATAGTCAGACCCTTGTGGGGCCCTTCCGTCCAGTTCTTACTGTAAGTGTTTTTAATTCACTATAGCCACACCTGACATGACCTCAACTATGATTTTAACATTCGTAATTGTATACTGTATCTGAGCTGTTAGATGTTTTAAATAAATATTTTCA
>JAZAVI010000080.1:237500-245000 GCA_036326025.1 Chrosomus eos
ACAGATAAGTCATCTAATCCGCAAATAATGGAGCAACACGTTGGACAAAATAATGTAGTTGTTCCTGCTGTTGAAACAGCACCTAAAGAAAACACTGATGTAGGCTTAAGAGATGTAGAAAATCATGATGCAGGTAAGGAGATTGTAAATCTAGCAAGTGTAGAAAAATCCACTCTGATTATAAATGAAGAGGACAAACAATTAGAAAAAGAGCAAACAGTTATAGAAGATGATAAAGCAGAAAATGAAAGAGAGGAAGCCGAAGAAGAAAGCTATACCCAGATGTCCATTGCGAGTTCAGGATATGCTATTTCTGAAAATGATTCAGATCAGGATCTTGAGAGTATAGATAGTCTTTCTGATGTAGATGATGCTGAAAGATCAGAGGCGCTTGGCTCTAGATTGTACACAGTAAAGCAAATCAATGACTTTCTAGATAGTACTAAGGGGGCTCGCAAACCACAAATAGAGACGTTTTTCCCTGATTTGAAGCGATTTTTGGTGTCATGTAAAATGGCAATGAACAAAGCAACCTTTGAAGAACTAAGTAGACAGAAGCGTTATCGCCTTAAGAAAATAATAACAAAGGTAAAAAACACGGTAAACCGTAATGTAAAGAAGGTGTGAATATTCTTTTCTTTTTAAATGGAGAGAAAAGAATTCATTTCCTGTGTTTGGACGCTTTTTGTCTCTTTATTAATAGTCAGCATCATGGCATCCTTAAACTTTGGATCTTTGAATGTTAATGGGTGTCGTGGTGCTGAAAAAAGGAGTGCTTTGTTTGATTTTTTGGTAACACTTTACAATAAGGTTCGTTAGTTAACATTAGTTAACTACATTACACTGTTAGCCCTTACCGGGTTTTTTACAGTAAAATTCTGGCAACTCTGTTGCCAGCAATTTACTGTTAATTGTACAGTTATTTACTGTAATCTACAGTATCTTACTGTAAAAATGCACTAAAACTCAAGTTAACTAATTTCACTTGCAGAAACCGACTGCTTTAAAATGACCAACTATAATTTAAATGTATTAACTAACATTTATAATACATTAAAACTGTGAGCAAAGTATTACTGTGAACTTATTTCATTTGAAACCACAAAAAACATTTTTAATTAAAGAGATTTCCACTGGACCAGCAACTACACAGTCACTCTCTGTTAAATAAAGCAACATGCAGCATATCATCAATGTTTGTACAGCTTCTCCTGGACTAAAGCACAGGCTCTACTCTTCAGCACAATGGTGACCAAAAAAACTACATTTTACAGTAAACTACTGGCAACAGTGTTGCCAGTATAAACCTGTTTAATAACTTACAGTTTATTACTGTTAAAAGACATCTCGTGGGTGTGTCTTTTTATCTTACACTGTTAACCCTTTCAAGCCCACAGGGAATTCCACACTACAAAGAGTAAAAAGTGAGATCTTGCAGTGAGATAATTCAGTGAATATGTAAGTGATTGTTGAGCATTAATGATGAACACCTGCTGTTAACAAGCAGAATCACTGAAGGAAAGAGGAACACAAGAAAAGAAAATAGATAAACACAAGAACTACAACTGACTTACAGCCATTACACAGTATTACACTTATTAATAACCAGTATGACTTTATTTCTGTCATGCATACAGAAGTTGTTAAAATGTGTGGTTTGAAGTTACCATTCTGGAGATCAGTGCTTGCATTAGTTGGGATGCTGATGCTAAACCTTTAGTGTTCTTATTGCTTCGTGAACTGTGTTTTTGGTAAATCACACTTGAGCACGCACACAGTTTACGAATGATTGAGGTTATAATGATTATGGTGACAAAAATCATCATATTGCCTGTTTATTCACTAAACTAATTCATTCTCACTTGTTCAGAATTTAATCTTCAATCAAAAGTGTTACATTACCACCACTATGAAACCATAGCAGTAAATTACAATGACTATTTTTTTTGAACAAATAATGTGTTAACCAAAAAAAAAAAAAACTAGGCTACACTGTCTTTCAGAAACACAGAGATATCACAATTTAGCACAGGAATCTCAACAATGGTGGCAATATTTTTTATTTATTCATGCAGCAGTGCATGCTGGGAGTTTTATACTGTCCTGGATCCCAGCATGCACTGCTGCATGAAACTTTTGATTGTCACCATTGTTGAGATTCATTTGCTGATTATTGATGTCTGTGTGTGTCTAAGTTAAGCAGGAGGGACATATTTTTAATTCAATTTATGGTTACAATATTGTTCAGAAGACCTAATTACAGAAATATTGATTTCATGTTTCACAGATATATATGTTAAATTTTACATACTCATAAACTCAAAAAATATATACAGGAAATATCTGAAAATCAGACATGTCCAGGATGATTTTGACATCATAAAAGTCTAAATCACCTGATAACCTCTTACTTTTTCTTGCCACAACAGATGTGTTTTATAAACTCACTGTTACAGCAGTCAGAGTGAGATAAATAGTTAGAAGTCAAGTGTCAAGAGACCAACTAAAGCAAATACTGATCTCCATTATGGTGACAACAAACTTTATTATTAACTAAATCTCTGTTAATTCTCAACAATAACTTTTGTACATGTATGAAAGAAATAATCATAAACTGGTTTGTAAACTGTTTCACACTCAGTGTTGCTGGAAGTCAGTTGTAGTTCTTGTGTTTCTCTTTTTTCAGTTCTTGTTTCTCTCCTTCAGTGATTCTGCTTATCAGGTGTTCATCAGTGTCTCAATTCACTCACTTCTTTTCATCCACTCAGTCAAGTGGACTATATTAGTTAACTAATGTAGGGAATAGTGAATGAGGGTATAGTGTGTGATTTGGAACACAGCCTCTGGGTGTCTGCTAACTCACAGTATATTCCTGTAGGCTACTTTTTCGAAAATGCAAAAATAACCCAGAATGCATTGTTTTCTACGGTATATTACTGTTTTAATGGAAAATGGTATGATACTGTCACTTTTTTTACAGCAAGGCAGTGTAGTTAACATGAACTAATAATGAACTACACTTATACAGCATTTATTAATCTTTGTTCATGTTAATTTCAACATTTACTAATACTTTATTAAAATCTTGTTAACATTAGTTCATGCTCTGTGAACTAACATGAACAAACAATGAATAGCTCTATTTCTATTAACTACACTGTTAGACCTTACCAGGTTTTTTTACAGTAAAATACTGGCAACACTGTTGCCAGTTATTTACTGTAAAAATGCACTAAAACTCGAATTAACTAATTTCACTTGCAGAAACCGACTGCATTAAACTGTCATTTAAAAGTATTAACTAAAATTTATAATGCATTAATAACGTGAGCAAAGTATTATTGCGAACTTATTTAATTAGAAACCACAAAAATTAACTTTTGTAAATAAAGAGATTTCCACTGGACCAGCAACTACACAGTCACTGCCTTTTAAATAAAGCAACATGCAGCATATCATCAATGTTTGTAGATCTTCTCCTGGACTGAAGCACAGGCTCTACTCTTCAGCACAATGGTGACCCAAAAAACAAGATTTTACAGTAAACTACTGGCAACAGTGTTGCCAGTATAAACCTGTTTTATAACTTACAGTTTATTGCTGTTAAAATACATTTTGTGGGTGTGTCTTTTTATCTTTCACTGTTAACCCTTTCAACTCCACAGGAAAATCCACACTACAAAGAGTAAAAAGTAACATTGACAGTGTTGCAGTGAGATAATTAAGTGATTATGTAAGTGATTGTTGAGCATTAGTGATGAACACCTGCTGTTAACAAGCAGAATCACTGAAGGAAAGATGAACAACAAGAACAGAAAATAGAGAAACACAAGACCTACAACTGACTTCCAGCCATTATACATTATTACACTTATTATTAACCAGTATGGCTTTATTTCTGTCATACATCGACAGAAGTTGTTATTGAGATGTTTAATTGACAATGTTTGGTTTGAAGTTACCATTATAGAGATCAGTGTTTGCTTTAGTTGGTATGCTGATGCTGTGACATGAATTTTTCTTTTGATGCTTGAGCTGTGTTTATGCAAATCACACTTGTGCACACACAGTTTATGAATGATTGAATTTGTCAAAATATCAAATATCATATTGCATGTTCATTCACTAAAGAATTCATTCTCACTCATTCTGAGTTTAATCCTCGGTCAAAAGTGTCACATTACCACCACCGTAATACATTGCAATGACTCGTTTTTTAACACATCATAAATAAACCAAAAAAACAAAACAGAGCTACACAATCTTGTAGAAACACAGAGATATCAAAATTTAGCACATTGATCTCAACAATGGTGGCAATATTTTTTTTTATTCATGCAGCAGTGCATGCTGGGAGTTTTATACTATCCTGGAACCCAGCATGCACTGCTGCATGAAACTTTTGATTGTTACCATGGTTGAGATTCATATTATAATTGTTGATGTCTGTGTGTGTCTGACTTAAGCAGTATATATTTTAAATACAATATATGATTATAATATTCTTCAGAAGACATGATTAACCAAAATATTGCTTTCATGTTGTAGATTCACAGATTTATTTTATTCCCGTAAATTAATGAATGTTTCATATTAAATACCCATATATTCAAAGAATATATACAGATCTCAAAATCAGAAGAGTCCAAGATGATTGTGACATCACAAAAGCCAAAAACACCAGATCAACTTCCTCTTGACTTTTTCTTGCTACAACAAATATGCTTTTTAAACTCGCTGTTACAGCAGTCAGAGAGAGATGAATGGTAGAAGTCCAGGGACAAGAGACCAACTAAAGCAAATACTGATCTCCATTATGGTGACAACAAACTTTGTTAAATGTACTTTATTATCTGTTAATTCGCAACAAGACTTTTTGTACATGTATGACATAAATAATTATAAACTGGTTTGTAAACTGGTTTCACACTCAGTGTTGCTGGAAGTCAGTTGTAGTTTTTGTGTTTCTCTTTTTCAGTTCTTGTTTCTCCGTCATTCAGTGATTCTGCTTATCAGGTGTTCATCAGTGTCTCAATTCACTCTTTTATTTTCAGTCAAGTGGACTATATTAGTGAACTAATGTAGGGAATAGTGAATGAGGGTATAGGGTGTGATTGTGAACACAGTATCTGAGTGTCGTCTTTGAGAGCTGTAAATTCACAGTATATTCCTGTAGGCTAGTTTTGTTTTCTACGGTATATTACTGTTTTAATGGAAAATGGTATGATATTGTATTTTATACAGTATTTTACTGTAAAAAACCTGGTAAGGTCTAACAGTGTAACGTTAACAAAGATTAACAAATACAGTAACAAATGTATTGCTCATGGTTAGTTAATGTTAGTTAATGCATTAACTAATGAACCTTATTGTAAAGTGTTACCGATTTTTTTTAATTGGAAAAAATCAGGTATAGTTTTTCTGCAAGAAACACACACAGATTTGAATAATCAGGTGCAATGGCTAAGTGAGTGGAAAGGCAAAACTTTCCTTAGCCATGGTTCAAATGTTAGTGCCGGTGTAGCCGTTCTTATTTCTTCAGATGTACAAGTGCAGGACAGTAGAGCTGAAGAAGTTATACCTGGCAGAATGCAAATTATAGAATTTAAGTTATATGAGTTATTTTTTTCTCTTATTAACATTTATGCTCCTAACGACGGTGTAGAAAGAGTTTCTTTTTTCAAAAAATTAAAAAATGTTATTTCAAAAATTCCAAATAGAATAATAATTTTAGCGGGTGATTTTAATTGTACTCTTGATTATACTATGGATCGGAATCATGTTGAACCAAATCTCAATTCGTCTGAAATTCTCAAAACTGTAATTCAGTTTCACAATCTTGTAGACGTTTGGAGAGAAGCCTTCCCTAGAGATAGACAATATACATGGTTGAAAATTAATTCTAACACAGTCTCTGGTGCAAGACTTGATAGATTTTACGTTCAAAAGAATAATAGAGGAAGATTTTTTAATAGTAAAATTTTGCCAACATCATTTTCTGATCATCATTATATAGCGGAAACTATGACCATAACACAAAGCACTTCTTGTCATAATTTTTGGCGTTTTAATAATAGATTATTACAAGATAAGTCTTTTGTACAATTTTTTACTCTGTTTTGGAGAGAGTGGAGAGAGAGAAAGTTACAGTATAAAAATTTAGGGCAGTGGTGGGATACTGGAAAAGTTCAGATCCAGCTCTTTTGTCAGCAATATACAAGAAGCCGTACGATGGAGCTGAAAGAAAAGGTCCTGTTCTTGGAAGAGCAAATTCTCCAGTTAAGCAGCTCCATCAGTGATGGTGAAGAGACAGAAACTGCAAAAATGCTTAAAGAGTACAATTTGATTTTAAAGAATTTGTATGAAGAAAGAAGTCGTTGTGCATCTATACGGGGAAAATATCTTCAGCTAAACAGCATGGATTCTTCAACAACTTTCTTTTTTTCATTGGAGAGGAATATTAGAGAGAAGAAAAATATAAATTATCTTAAATTGCCAAATGGAAAAGAAATAATGGAAAAGAAAGAAATAATTTCACAAACTCTACTCTTTTATGAAGATTTATATACAGCAAAACCTTGTGACCTTGAATCAACAAATGAGCTTTTAGATGGATTTCCACATCTTAAAAAAGAAGATAAAGCTGAATTAGACAAAGCCTTGTCATTTCTCGAGCTAACTGAGGCGGTTCAGCAGCAATCTTCAGGAAAATCTCCAGGGTTAGATGGTTTGACTTCTGATTTCTACAAAGCTTTCTGGTCCCTCATCGGACAGGATCTGTACGCGGTATTTTGTGAGAGTTTTGAATCAAAAATCTTACCCCTGAGTTGCAGAAGAGCTGTAATCACGCTTCTACCCAAGAAAGGAGATCTAGGCCTATTAAAGAACTGGCGGCCAGTTTCTCTTTTGGGAACTGATTATAAAATATTATCTAAAGCTCTGACAAATCGTCTCAAGAAATTTTTAGCATCCATTATTCACGAAGATCAGTCCTATTGTGTACCAAAGCGGTCTATATTTGATAACCTTTTTTCTTGTGCGGGACATGTTGTATTTAACTGAACTGCATAAGTTTGATCTTGGTCTTGTTTGCTTGGACCAGGAGAAGGCCTTCGATAAAGTTGACCATGAGTATCTGTTTAAAACACTTGAAGGCTTTGGCTTTGGAAAGCAGTTTACTTCATGGATAAGACTTCTGTATGAAGATGTTTACAGCATGTTGAAAATTAATGGAATTTTGACAAGACCTTTTTCTATACATAGAGGAGTGAGACAAGGCTGTAGTTTATCTGGCCTCTTGTACACAATGTCCATTGAACCAATGTTGAGGATGTTGAGAGAGAAGCTGCAAGGATTGACGGTTCCATCATCTTGCCTCTCGATGACTCCATCAGTTAAATTAACAGCTTATGCCGACGACATCACAGTGATCATTAGATCTGAAGATGATGTTAAACATCTAATCTCATTTCTCAACATCTATGAGAGTGCTTCTTCGGC
>JAZAVI010000080.1:247500-328795 GCA_036326025.1 Chrosomus eos
ACACACACACACACACACACACACACCACACACACACACACACACACACAGACACAGACACAGACACACACAGGACTGCAGGACTACACCTATGACATCATCATCCAAGGGTTTATAAATCGGACAAAACCGGTCTTCATTTTCTGGTCTAATTACACTCTAAATTTCAAAGAGAGAGGAAGTGGAAAAAATAAATAATAATAATAATAAAATAAATACAGTTTTTCTCGATTGCTTAAACACATTTGCCCGCTCTGACATCACATTTTCAAAACAGTTAACACATAGGATAAAACTAAAGCTCAATGGCCAAAATGACTAATTTTGTTAGCAAAATGCTCTAACACTCACAAAACATTAAAAACATGTAACATAAGCAAATATTTCCATCAAACAACACAACTTGTGGTCAAATTAATTTATTCTTTCAATCAATCATTACACAATGGACAACAAAATACAAAATACAGCCATCAATATGAAATTATACTTTACAAACTCAAATGGATACTGGAAAAGAAAACCTATACCAAATGAAACTTATGGGTGAAAAACAATAATATATATATATATATATATATATATATATATATATATATATATATATATATATATATATATATATATATATATATATATATATATATATATATATATATATATATATAATGTGTGGATTGCTAACAGGGCAATACAGTAAAGCTGAAATACACAGTGGTATACATTACAGTAACACTGTGAATTACCTGTTCATTCTGAAAAAGCCTGACAATAGATGCCACAGTGCTCCGACTCAGAATGGGCTGGACCCTTTGTCCAGCCTCTCTAAAGGACAAGCTATGATTGATGACATGGTCAATTGTTTTTCATTTGAAAATTTCATGTTTTTAAATTTCAATTGAAACTTCAGCTCGATTTCGTCCTCTTGCTGCTGCAGCTCCTCCACCACGCATACAAACTCCTCTTCCTCTGGCCCCTCTGCCATGGCCTCTTACTCCTCTTGCTCCTCTTCCTCAAACTCCTCTTCCTCCTCCTCCCTTCCTCTGCCTCCTCTGCCATGGCCTCTTCCTCTCCTTCCGTGCCTATGGCCTCTTTGATCCATGCTTGCAAATAGCAACATAGAGGTGACATCTTTTATAGATGGATGAGAACTGATTGCTGATTGAAGAGTTGTGCAAATGAGTTTCACACAGATGGATAGAGATTTATAATTATGCAAGTACTTTCTATCAGCTGTTTATAGATGTTTTTCTTTTGTTCAACACAGTGAATCCAATAGATTTTGGGGTCTTTCAATGTGATCTGTGGTAACTGTTTTGAAAAAGGGTGTGAAAAATGTGTGAAACAAATGAAAAAGTGTTAAAGCATTTGCAAGAGAAGACTTCTGCTGTGCTAATAATACGATGATGAAGATCAAGCGGATCCCAGTTTCATTTAGCGTGCCTTAGCAAATGAGAAAAACTGTAATAAAGAAGAAAATGAAGCCTATTTTAAGGACTATTATGATTTATCTGCACTGTAATTCACAAGATTTATTATGTTACAAAATGTTTCTATTTCAAATAAATGCTGTTCTGTTGAACTTTTGATTAATCAAAGAACCCTGAAAAAATATGAAGCAGCAGCACAACAGTTTTCAACATTAATAATCATAAATGTTTCTTGAGCATCAAATCATCAGAGTGATTTCTGAAGGATCATGTGACACTGAAGACTGGAGTAATGATGATAAATTCAGCTTTGATCACAGGAATAAATTACACTTTAACATTTATTCACATAGATTTGAATAATATTTCACAGTACTACTGCTTTTTTGATCACATAAATGCAGTCTTCTTAAATAAATGTGTGTATACACATTTATATGTAATAATTATGGTCATGTAAACGATTAACAGCCAGGAAATGTTCCAGCTTCACATCAGTAAAAACACTGGGTCTCAGATCTTCAGGTGTGAATCACATCAGTCACGTTCACTCACTCTCTCTTAATTAGGTAGGCTATACATCATCATATATGTCAAGTTCTTAATATTAATCGATAAACTACTCAGTTATAATTATAATAACTATGGCTGTTATCAGTAAAATAAAATGAACAAAAGTCATGAAGTCATTAAAAGTCAAAATCTTAATACAGAGGAGAATGCTTTTACACTGATATTACAATTGCATAAAAGTCATTATGAGATTAATGTTAAAAATAAATGAATATGGAAATATGAAATGATGGAATCAATTAAATTGTATGTTTAAATATGAAACTAAAAAAGCCAGTAGGTGGCGGTAAGTCACTGTCTTAAACCAGTGAGTCATATTTAATGATATTAAATATTAAATGATATGACATTCTCCTCTGTATTAAGATTTTGACTTTTAATGACTTAATGGTGCCATCTGTCAAAAAATCAATTCAAACTCCACATATTCCATACCAGATGGGGGCAGTATAACCTCCAGAAAGTTGGCCTACTCTAGTCTGTTTTTTAGTTTCAGGTTGTTAATCTTCTAAAACCCTCAAATAGTCCGCTTTGTCCCGCCAAAGCCTATTTTGATCGGTGAGGGATGTAGACTAGAATGACTGCTGCCGCTGCACTTGACAGGACGCGTTACGAGCAGAGAGAGAGAGAGAGAGAGAGAGAGAGAGAGAGAGAGAGAGATGAGAGTGAGAGTGAGAGTGAGAGTGAGAGAGAGAGAGAGAGAGAGAGAGAGAGAGAGAGAGAGAGCGAGCGAGCGAGCGAGCCCCAGCCTCGCGCGCGCGCACTCTCACGTTATCAAACAGCACGAGAGCTGTCCTGTTCTCTCTCCCTCGCGTATATTAATCAAATCAATTGACACGATAGTAAGACCGCAGTTTCACGTGGAGCATTTGGAGATTTTTAGAGATTAAAGAGATACAAGCAGTGCGAGTTATTCGTGTGTTGCAGTTTGGCTGGTGGTTATGTATGTTGCCCGCATACCGCCTCCCATGGCCGAAACTGGTATTACAACACCTGACGGGCCGGGGCTAGTAATGCTCATGCTAATTTAGGTTGATATCTCTGCAACACTATAACTTTTCATTTTTTTAATGACATCATCACCCTTATTTCTTCTCATTCTTTTGATGCGTGAAAATATCATTTTTGGGATATTTTTACCTCAATTATTACACATGGCACCTTTAATGACTTTTGTTAATTTTATTTGACTGATAACAGCCATAGTTATTATAATTATAACTGAGTAGTTTATCGATTAATATTAAGAACTTGACATATATGATGATGATGTATAGCCTACCTAATTAATAAGGTTTGGGTAGATATAAAATCAATGTATAGGGGAAATATCAGCAGGACAGGCGCTGTCCTGATGATGCTTCATTGACCCAATAATGAGCAGTGGATTAGGAGGAAGATTTGCTCTCAGTCTCCCTCTGCTGGACAGACCGTGCTGTGACAGGTTTGGTATGAACGTGAAAACATTTGAGCATTTGTGCACAGTGATTTGAAAAAAATATGCATGTGATTTGCAATTAAAGATAAGATAAGACATTTACAACCTGTTTAGGACAATTACAAAGTGTTCAGATCACTGTAAACTGTTCTGAGAACAGTGACCTGAGATTGAAGAAAAGTGTCAAATCGATTGAGAAAAACTAGTGAAAATGTAATTTATCATTAAGTTAAAAAGAACAGGACTGCTTACTCTTCCTCGGGGAGTTCATTCTCTATAGGATAAGAGAATATGTGAACCCCACTCATACTCTAAAACACATCCAATTATACATTTCCCCTTTTAGTTCCACTCTATCTAACTTCATTAATATACCCTCCTTACACAGCATATCATACGCCTTTTCAACGTCACTCCTCCTCCCCTCTTTACTTACTTGGCTCTTTCTTATTTCCTTTTCTAGACACTAAACTAAATCCATGGTGTTTCTCCCCTTTCGAAATCCGCCCTGATAATGAGAGAACGGTTCTTGATCTCTGTAACATCAATCTGATCATAACCATCATCAGACAACTTTCCTTTCTGCCATACCACATTAAAAAATCTTAATATTATATGTAATGATATATCAGATAAATGCTTAATCATCTCATAACATATGGTCCTTGCAGGGAAAGTCTGTTTAATCCCCGCCAGTGCTCTCTTCATCTCGGACAGTGTAATGTGCCTTAATGTTGCCCAAATATCTGTGTATTGCTGTTCCTTCTTCTTTTGTTAGTTTTATTTTTTCCAATTACTTCCTCTGCTACATCTCCCAGTTGGCATTCTTCGACCTGTTACCTGAAGAACAAATCCCATATAATCTGTCACCATTACCCAAGAGTGACCCCTAGTGGACACACACTTACAGGACAAAGTTTACAATAAAGACACAATAGCTTTTACATCATTAAATATTGTTTTAATTAGGGTAATTTGTTAATCAGACTATTTATATCAATCAATCTTTATTTATATAGCACTTTATAGCAGCCACCAGGTGTCCAAAGTTCTTGACATCCGGTACAAATAAACACAACATTCAAAATAAAAACAGAGAAAACAAAAAGAAAACAAAAGCATGAAACATAAAAACAGTAAGCTAGATATGGTTACTAAAAATCATCAGAAAAATTGTTGCACCACTACTGTCTGTTAAAGCCATTCTAAACAAATAAGTTTTAAGTTTTGTTTTAAAAAGTACAACATCCATTATAGTACGAATTTTGACCAGCCAGAGTTAGAAGCTCAGACAAGTACTCAGGGGCTAGCCCATTCACAGCTTTGAAAACAAACAATAAAATCTTAAAATCAATCCTAATCACTAATGAATCCTAATGATATGCAATTGCTATCACTCTACATCTGCCGTTTGTCATTAAAGCTGCATATAAAACACTAGTAAAGGTGTAAAGTTATGACTCTGGAGAGGCATGAGGACATTAAGGTCCAGGTTTGTAACTAGAAAAGAGAACCTTTGGGAACTCTTGGACAACAAGATAAGGTGCACTTTATTTAATTCTTGTTTCAAGCCCTATAATCCTGTGTGTGAAAGTGTATAAATGTCATAAAACTGACCTGAAGTTAGTTAAAACCATAGTCGACACTGGTTCATGGGTTCACTTTGAGATCTAGTGGCAACCATCAGAGTTTCAAAACGAAACAGTAATGACGTAACAAAGCCTCGTTTGCTGGTCAGTCGTATCTGATGTGGCAGCAAACTTTACCCAAGGAGGTAATCCATCAGCCGGAAACTGAAGCCTCCCGGGAGCCGCCATTGTAGCAGACCTTCACCTGCTGTTAGCAGTCCATTGACTCACATTCATTTTGGCGTCACTTTGACAGCAAATAACTTTACATCTGAGGCGTCCAAAGACTTAATTTGTCCATTATTTATTTTTAAAGAAACACGACAACGACAGGCTCCATTACTTTACATCTTACGTCATGGCCCCGTAGAAGCCGTTTTTTTGTTGTTGTAAAAATAGGCTAACGATTGCGTCAAAACCACGCGACTCTGTCGCACAATAGAGAAATTACCGTATAGACAGGAGGAGAAGCTCGCAGGCAATCTTTTACTGTCTATGAGGCAAGCGGGGGGACATGGAGGCATAAAGTCAAGGGAGAAGCCCATAGATAGAGAGTCCATAAATGAAAACAAGATGAAATTGATGAAACAAGATGGTTTTTATACTGCCAAGGGCGTGGAAGCTCGTACCAAGGGTGTGGTGAGCTGAAACCTGCTTACGTCACCTGCCACCGCTTACGTCACGAACCACCCCAAACATCCAATAGGAAAATTAAACTGCAGTAGCAACCGTTCAACCTGAAGAGGGCAGCACTCAGACATTTTTACACCATATATTGTAGAATTAAAACACTTTATACCCAAATGTCAAAAAAGTTACTCGAATCAATGAACAGCACTAATAAAGACCCATTCTTACAGACCATTAACGCAGTGGTCACCAACCTCGGTCCTGGAGGGCCGATGTCCTGCAGAGTTTAGCTCCAACCAGGTCCAACACACCTGCCTGACAGTTTCTATTATGCCTAGTGAGACCTTGATTAGCTGGTTCAGGTGTGTTTAATTGGGGTTTGATCTAAACTCTGCAGGACACCGGCCCTCCAGGACCGAGGTTGGTGACCCATGGTTTAGGGTTTAGTTACCCTTTAATAGTTTGTTCTTTGAATTATTTTCATTCTATAGAAATAATATTTTGTCAGATTTTATTTTAATTTCAGGGGACATTTTGTTTCAGCTATTCTGTCCCAAAAGTGAATTGAGGTCAAGACAAGCACACATTAATCGATTGCTGGCAGGAAGACAAAACAATAAATGTTAGCCTTTGGAGAACAAACACAAATATAACTTTTTATCATTTAAAACAGACGATTCCAATCCCATTAACTGCTGATCGTAGAAATGTAGGCTATCGGGTGAATAATTCTAGCCTTGATCACTGATAATGTGAGTCAGACAGCAGAGAAAGGGTTTTGCAAATTAATTAGTGTTATTAAGAGAATTTAACATTCAGCTAAACTTAGGCTTTTTACTCCAGAAATCGTAGGTTATGACCATAACTATGGATCTATGAGACCGAACGATGACCGTCACCACGGTCTTACCTTGAATGACGCCATTCTTCCGCCTATCCTCGAGACCTAATATCAACAATGTCAGGTGACTGACCTTAGGGGTTGGCTATATAACATCCAGGTGAACCAACCACTTCCTCTTGCCTGGAACGCCCAGTTCGTCCCGAGTGACAAGGGATGGTGACGGTCATCGTTCGGTCTCATAGATCCATAGTTATGGTCCTAACTTACGATCTATTTCGACCTCACTCAGACCGTCACCACGGTCTTACCTTGGATGACTTATACCACCAGGGTCACGAGGGACTCATTTAGTCACAGATAATACAGCAGACCCCAAAGAATTCGGATTTGCCACATTTATCCCATAAAATCTAGTGAACGTGTATGGGCTGCTCCAAGAGGCTGCTGCACAGATGTCTGAGAGCGCTACCCCCTTGAGTGCCGCCCAGGAAGTAGCCATGCTCCTGGTAGAGTGTGCCACCAGATCACCAGGGATAGGTAGATTTTGGTTGACATAAGCTTGTGAAATTGTATCCACAACCAAATGAGACAATCGTTGCTTAGACACAGGTTTGCCTCCACACCTCTTGTCAAAGCAAATGAATAGTTGCATGTGTGACTTCCGTAATTGAGTACGCTCAATGTATGTGTGCAATGCTCTAATAGGACATAGAGAATAATTATCTAACCCAGCACCCGAACAAAGGGGATCTGGACGGAAAGCATCAAGCTCAATCACTTGATTTATTGTACTACACTGAAAAAAAAAAAGTTTTTTTTCACAGAAATATACTGTATTATTTTAGTTATTTTCTGATTTTTTTTAACATTACGTGTAAATGTCATTAAAATAACTTGTATTAAAAACATTAACCATAAAATAAAAGTAAAAATCTGTAAATTCATATAAAGAGAAATGATAGTTTTTTTACAGGATTATTCTTTTTTTTAATTGGCTTGAATGTTAATTTACATTAAATTCTATGTAAAAAGACAAAAAAATTCACATATTTAAAATTAAGACAACTATGTTTTTTTTTACTGTGAAACCTTAAATTTAAGGTAAATACATGTAAAAAAACAATCGTAAAAAAACGGTAAAAAGTCTGGCAGCAAAGTTGTGTTGTGGCAAAAACTTCTGTTAAAACATCATCACTGCGTAAGAGACACTCAGAGTCAAATTAATAAAAAGAGAAATATTTATTCTTGCAAGAAGGCCCAGTCGCCATCACAGCCGTTACATTCTGTGAAGTGAGTGTGCGCGCACCAGGAAGACATGAGACAGCTTTTATACTCTTTTCAAGGTTCCTTCTCACCCGCTGTACTTTTCCCCCACTCAGATAAGGCCCCCACTGCTGTTCAGTTTCTACTTAAGGACACAAACTGGTACTGGAATAAACCAGCCAAATCTGACCATTCCTAAGGTCAAGATGTCCTGTCCCATATATTCCTGAAACGTCACGCACAAGCACGTACACACATATACTTTTACACATTGAATAGATTAGAAATTATAAATGACTATTAAAATTTCTACAACAGTTGCCAAAAACTTACTGTCAAATTACAGTAAAAAACCTTAAATTATTCTACGGAATAATTCTGTTTTTTTTTAAATACAGATATTTACTGTAAACATTTTCTGTATTTTTACAGTTCCACTGCTGTAGAATGAAAAGAAAATCTCATTAAAAAAATGTCTGTAGAACGTTAAACAAATGAATAAATCTGCATATAAACTGGAAATTATTGCAGAAATACCTTAAAACTATACAATTAAATGAAGTATTCTGTTTTTACACAGTATTCTTTTGGTAAATTCATAGCATTATCAATTACATCCACAAGAACTCCCCGTCAAAGTACAGATTTTTAGATGTAAAACAAACAAAAAAATACAACATTACTTAAAATACCGTATTTTAGAAGCTTTGGGCTTTTATTTTATGGGATTATCAAATCTATTAATATTAAATTCCTGTTAAATTTTGTTTTTGAACTGTAGAAAAAATAAGACCACATTATAATAGCTTGCAAAGCCATATTTTTTTATAGTCATTACTTTATATAAACAATATTTGACAGTAATTACAAGCATTTATCCAATATATCTACGTACTTTTCCCATTAATGTATGGGGTTTACTTTGAATAAACATACTTTTATGGTAATTACAAGCAATTATCCAATATATTTACGTACTTTTCCCATTAATGTACAGGTTTACTTTGAATAAACTTACTTTTATAGTAATTAAACGCAACTATCCAATATATCTACATACTTTTAATTCAAGGAGTTCACTTTATATAAACATTGTTTTATAGTAAATTAAAGCAACTATCCAATATATCTACATTACTTTACCATTAATGTATAGGGTTAGGGTTAGGTTAGCCCCTCACACCTATCAAATACAGGGTAAATGTAAAACTTCCAAGTCCCCTGCCACCAATGTAGATATTTTTTTCTTATATTAAGAAATATTGTTTTTCAGAAGCAAAGATAAACTTTGCTGGCCACATCAGCTTAAGATTCAACAAGTGCAGATACAAGAGTGATAGATAAAAAAAATATATAAAATAAAAATATAACAACAGCTATGTAGGTTACCTTTCATGCAGATATGCTGTAAATATAAATTGAACATGATAATTACTGTTCTGTGTGTTATAAACAGATCTAAAAATATTGAAAGATGGATGAATACAGCAGGAGTTATTGTTGCAGTGTAACTAAATATACAGTTTATTGTACAGGAAATAATTGCACAGCTTAAGTATAATATAAAATTCTTAAATCAAGAATAGTCAGTGATTGTTTATGCATCATATATCCAGTGTTTCTACTGTCAGGTACCACTGACTTAGTGTTTACAATTCTGAAGTGTTCTGTAACAATTTCATAATTGGCAGAGAAAAAATTGAGTGGCAACATTTTCAGACCCCACCCCGTGGACTGTGTCAGCTGCTGCTGTCTGGCAAGTTCCTCAAGTCTCAGATCATCATGCTTCGGGACAGTTTTTCCGCAAGACAACCAGGCTCAAGAATGCTGGACACTAACCTCTAATGCCTGTCTGCCTGTTGATGTGAAAGACTAGTAATTAGGGGCCAAGCACCGAAGGTGCGGTGGCACCTATTGTATCTGTTCCGGTTCTTATTAGGGGCCAAGCACCGAAGGTGCGGTGGCACCTATTGTATCTGTTCCGGTTCTTATTAGGGGCCAAGCACCGAAGGTGCGGGCACCTATTGTATCTGTTCCCGTTCTTATTATTAGGGGCCAAGCACCGAAGGTGCGGAGGCACCTATTGTATCTGTTCCGGTTCTTATTAGGGGCCAAGCACCGAAGGTGCGGAGGCACCTATTGTATCTGTTCCGGTTCTTATTAGGGGCCAAGCACCGAAGGTGCGTAGGCACCTATTGTATCTGTTCCCGTTCTTATTAGGGGCCAAGCACCGAAGGTGCGGAGGCACCTATTGTATCTGTTCCGGTTCTTATTAGGGGCCAAGCACCAAGGTGCGGAGGCACCTATTGTATCTGTTCCGGTTCTTATTATTATTATTAGGGGCCAAGCACCGAAGGTGCGGAGGCACCTATTGTATCTGTTCCGGTTCTTATTATTAGGGGCCAAGCACCGAAGGTGCGGAGGCACCTATTGTATCTGTTCCGGTTCTTATTAGGGGCCAAGCACCGAAGGTGCGGGCACCTATTGTATCTGTTTCCCGTTCTTATTATTATTATTAGGGGCCAAGCACCGAAGGTGCGGAGGCACCTATTGTATCTGTTCCGTTCTTATTATTAGGGGCCAAGCACCAAAGGTGCGGAGGCACCTATTGTATCTGTTCCGGTTCTTATTAATTAGGGCCAAGCACCAAAGGTGCGGAGGCACCTATTGTATCTGTTCCGGTTCTTATTATTAGGGGCCAAGCACCGAAGGTGCGGGCACCTATTGTATCTGTTCCCGTTCTTATTAGGGGCCAAGCACCGAAGGTGCGGGCACCTATTGTATCTGTTCCCGTTCTTATTAGGGGCCAAGCACCGAAGGTGCGAGGCACCTATTGTATCTGTTCCGGTTCTTTTATTATTAGGGGCCAAGCACCGAAGGTGCGGAGGCACCTATTGTATCTGTTCCGGTTCTTATTATTATTAGGGCCAAGCACCGAAGGTGCGGTGGCACCTATTGTATCTGTTCCGGTTCTTATTAGGGGCCAAGCACCGAAGGTGCGGAGGCACCTATTGTATCTGTTCCGGTTCTTATTAGGGGCCAAGCACCGAAGGTGCGGTGGCACCTATTGTATCTGTTCCGGTTCTTATTATTCTTCTTCTTCCGACTGGGCGTCTATGGCAGCCCATAGAACCGTTTGCGGGAAAGTTATGAAATTTGGTACACTGATAGAGGACAGTCTGAAAAGTCACCAGAGCAAATTTGGAGTCTCCAACTCAATCCCTCTAGCGCCACCAACTGTCCAAAGATTTACTCATGTTTATGCTTATAACTTTTGAACCATAATGGCTAGAATCACAAATCCTTTGTCCTCTTATTCCTTGGCTCATGCCGATTCGATTGCACCCTATGACGTCATTTTCCGTCACGACAATTTGTCCGCCATTTGTAATTATCCGAAAAAGCTACTTTTTCGAACTCCTCCTAGGCCGTTGTTCCGATTCTCACCAAAATTGAACCAGATCATCTCCAGACCGTGCTGACAAAAAGTTATGGAATTCATAAAAACGCTGCAAGTTGTTCTCGAATACCACGCAAATTAATTTTAAGTAGCGCTTGCGAAAACAGACATAAGGCTGTATCTCCGCAACGCTTTATCGTATTCAAACCAAACTTGGTACATGTCATTACAAGCATGACCTGAGGCTACATGCTGCGTTTCGGCGCAGCGCCACCTACTGGTCCAGAGATACGAAAAATTGCTATTTTTGCTCATAACTACTGAACAGTTTGTCCAAAAATAATAAAATTGGTCTCGTTAGATTCAGGGCGTCATGCCGAGTCGACTGATATCCAATTTTTCCATATCGGCCATTTTGTCTGTCGGCCATTTTGAATTATGTGCTAAAATGCTGTATTTTCTGAACGCATGAACGAATTGTTACGAAACTCGGTATGGGTCATCAGTACGATGCCCTGAAAGAGCCTGAGAATTTTTGAAACAGCGCCACCTAGTGGTGAATTTTTTTTTTCAAATGCTTATAACTTTGGGTGTGGTTGACTTATTTTCACGAGAGTCATCTTTTTGAGTTCCTGAATCGTTGCCGAGTCCAACGATGCCAAACATGCTGGGTTTCGTCTTACGGTTTGTGTAGCGTTGCGATTTAGCGCGAAAAAAACATTTGGCTATATCTTCGAAACCGCTTGTCCGATCGAGACGAAACCACCGTCAGAAGTTTGGAAACATAGGTCGATAGGCCATACGCTAATGCCCAAATGCGAAAATATTGATAGTAAGGGGTAGTAAAATCCAATCAAAGTCACGTGTCAGTCATTAGGGGCCAAGCACCGAAGGTGCGGTGGCACCTATTGTATCTGTTCCGGTTCTTATTAGGGGCCAAGCACCGAAGGTGCGGTGGCACCTATTGTATCTGTTCCCGTTCTTATTATTATTCTTCTTCCGACTGGGTGTCTATGGCAGCCCATAGAACCGTTTGCGGGAAAGTTATGAAATTTGGTACACTGATAGAGGACAGTCTGAAAAGTCACCAGAGCAAATTTGGAGTCTCCAACTCAATCCCTCTAGCGCCACCAACTGTCCAAAGATTTACTCATGTTTATGCTTATAACTTTTGAACCATAATGGCTAGAATCACAAATCCTTTGTCCTCTTATTCCTTGGCTCATGCCGATTCGATTGCACCCTATGACGTCATTTTCCGTCACGACAATTTGGCCGCCATTTGTAATTATCCGAAAAAGCTACTTTTTCGAACTCCTCCTAGGCCGTTGTTCCGATTCTCACCAAAATTGAACCAGATCATCTCCAGACCGTGCTGACAAAAAGTTATGGAATTCATAAAAACGCTGCAAGTTGTTCTCGAATACCACGCAAATTAATTTTAAGTAGCGCTTGCGAAAACAGACATAAGGCTGTATCTCCGCAACGCTTTATCGTATTCAAACCAAACTTGGTACATGTCATTACAAGCATGACCTGAGGCTACATGCTGCGTTTCGGCGTAGCGCCACCTACTGGTCCAGAGATACGAAAAATTGCTATTTTTGCTCATAACTACTGAACAGTTTGTCCAAAAATAATAAAGTTGGTCTTGTTAGATTCAGGGCGTCATGCCGAGTCGACAGATATCCAATTTTCCCAGATCGGCCATTTTGGCTGTCGGCCATTTTGAATTATGTGCTAAAATGCTGTATTTTATGAACGCATGAACGAATTGTTACGAAACTCGGTATGGGTCATCAGTACGATACCCTGAAGGAGCCTGAGAAGTTTCGAAACAGCGCCACCTAGTGGCAAAATTGATTTTTCAAATGCTTATAACTCTGGTTGTGTTTGACGTATTTTCACGGGAGTCATCTCGTTGGGATCCTGAATCCTTGCCGAGTCCACAGATACCAAATATGCTTAGGTTTTGTTTACGGTTTGTGTAGCGTTGTGATTTAGCGCTTAAAAAACATTTGCCGATATCTTCGAAACCGCTTGTCCGATCGAGACGAAACCACCGCCAGAAGTTTGGAAACATAGGTCGATAGGCTATACGCTAATGCCCAAATGCGAAAATATTGATAGTAAGGGGTAGTAAAATCCAATCAAAGTCAAGTGTCAGTCATTTTTTATGTGTTTATTCACATAAATGTATATAACTCCAAAACTAAATGAGATATTTTCACCAAATTTTACACACACATGTATGGGCTCACTTTGAGGTCACATAAAAAAAATGGTGGGATTGAGCCTCTTGGTGGCGCTATAATAGAACAAAACATGAAATTCCCATTGAGTTCAATACAGTTTTGTGAAATAAAATGCTATACTAAACAAATGCATTGATGTAATATTAAGAAACTCAGAATGTGCCAACAACACCATCCCCTGAAGGTACTAAAAGTATTTTGAAACAGCGCCACCTTGTGGTCAAAAGTTATAACAAAATATCCAAAAAGGCTAATAACTTTTGAATAAATCTGCCTGTTGAAATGCCACTGATCTTAATAGATTCCTTGGGTCAATTTGAGAACATAGATACCAGGTTTTCCTTATTTGGCCGAACTTCCTGTCCGCCATCTTGATTTTCAGTCAAAACCTACTTTTTGGAACTCCTCCTAGACCGTTTGTCCGATTTTCACCAAAATCGAATCGTATCATCTACAGACCGTGCCGACTAAAAGTTATAGATTTCGTGTCGATAGATGAAACCGGTTTCGTATAGCGCAGCAGCAAAGTTGAGGCATTATGCTAAAAGCACTATTCAGGCTTTATCTCTGCAATGCCTTGACATATTGACACCAAACTTTATATGTGTCATTGTCACTTCACTCTGACCACATCACATCAGTTTTGTAACTGCGCCACCTATTGGTCGAAAGTGATAAACCATTAAATTATCTTAAAAGTTGCTGTTATATGATTTTTTAGCCATTTATCCAAAGTTCTCTTAAAATGTCTTTAATTGCTGCTTGCTGCAGTTGTTCTGCCACTCCCACCCATGATGGCATCTGTTGCCGCTTCTTGCGCTTGGCCCCGGTTATTGCTGCTTGTTAGGGGCCAAGCACCGAAGGTGCGGGCACCTATTGTATCTGTTCCCGTTCTTATTAGGGGCCAAGCACCGAAGGTGCGGAGGCACCTATTGTATCTGTTCCGGTTCTTATTATTAGGGGCCAAGCACCGAAGGTGCGGAGGCACCTATTGTATCTGTTCCGGTTCTTATTATTAGGGGCCAAGCACCGAAGGTGCGGGCACCTATTGTATCTGTTCCGGTTCTTATTATTATTAGGGGCCAAGCACCGAAGGTGCGGTGGCACCTATTGTATCTGTTCCGGTTCTTATTAGGGGCCAAGCACCGAAGGTGCGGTGGCACCTATTGTATCTGTTCCGGTTCTTATTATTCTTCCGTTTCTTCTTCCGACTGGGCGTCTATGGCAGCCCATAGAACCGTTTGCGGGAAAGTTATGAAATTTGGTACACTGATAGAGGACAGTCTGAAAAGTCACCAGAGCAAATTTGGAGTCTCCAACTCAATCCCGCTAGCGCCACCAACTGTCCAAAGATTTACTCATGTTTATGCTTATAACTTTTGAACCATATTGGCTAGAATCACAAATCCTTTGTCCTCTTATTCCTTGGCTCATGCCGATTCGATTGCACCCTATGACGTCATTTTCCGTCACGACAATTTGTCCGCCATTTGTAATTATCCGAAAAAGCTACTTTTTCGAACTCCTCCTAGGCCGTTGTTCCGATTCTCACCAAAATTGAACCAGATCATCTCCAGACCGTGCTGACAAAAAGTTATGGAATTCATAAAAACGCTGCAAGTTGTTCTCGAATACCACGCAAATTAATTTTAAGTAGCGCTTGCAAAAATAGACATAAGGCTGTATCTCCGCAACGCTTTATCGTATTCAAACCAAACTTGGTACATGTCATTACAAGCATGACTTGAGGCTACATGCTGCGTTTCGGCGCAGCGCCACCTACTGGTCCAGAGATACGAAAAATTGCTATTTTTGCTCATAACTACTGAACAGTTTGTCCAAAAATAATAAAGTTGGTCTTGTTAGATTCAGGGCGTCATGCCGAGTCGACAGATATCCAATTTTCCCAGATCGGCCATTTTGGCTGTCGGCCATTTTGAATTATGTGCTAAAATGCTGTATTTTATGAACGCATGAACGAATTGTTACGAAACTCGGTATGGGTCATCAGTACGATACCCTGAAGGAGCCTGAGAAGTTTCGAAACAGCGCCACCTAGTGGCAAAATTGATTTTTCAAATGCTGATAACTCTGGTTGTGTTTGACGTATTTTCACGGGAGTCATCTCGTTGGGATCCTGAATCCTTGCCGAGTCCACAGATACCAAATATGCTTAGGTTTGTTTACGGTTTGTGTAGCGTTGTGATTTAGCGCTTAAAAAACATTTGCCGATATCTTCGAAACCGCTTGTCCGATCGAGACGAAACCACCGCCAGAAGTTTGGAAACATAGGTCGATAGGCTATACGCTAATGCCCAAATGCGAAAATATTGATAGTAAGGGGTAGTAAAATCCAATCAAAGTCACGTGTCAGTCATTTTTTATGTGTTTATTCACATAAATGTATATAACTCCAAAACTAAATGAGATATTTTCACCAAATTTTACACACACATGTATGGGCTCACTTTGAGGTCACATAAAAAAAATGGTGGGATTGAGCCTCTTGGTGGCGCTATAATAGAACGTAACATGCTATTCTTAACGAATGCATTGGTGTAACATTACAAAACTCAGCATGTGCCATCAGCACCATGCCCTGAAGGTACTCAAAACATTTCGAGACAGCGCCACCTTTTGGTCAAAAGTTATAACATAATTTCTAAAAACTTTTGAATAAATCTGCGTATTTTAATGCCACTGGTCTTAAGGTTTGTCATTGTCACCAGACTCTGACCACATCACATCGTTTTTGTAACTACGCCACCTATTGGTCAAAAGCGATAATCCATTAAATCACATTTTTTGTTAATTAGTGTGATTTTTAAGCCATTTTGCCTAAATTAATCTTTAAATGTCTTAAATTGCTCCTTGCTGCAGTTGGTCTGACACATGTTGACATGTCTTGTCGTCTTCTTTGCGCTTGGCCCCGGTTATTGCTGCTTGCAGCTATATTTATTCTTCCGTTTCTTCTTCTTCTTCCGACTGGGTGTCTATGGCAGCCCATAGAACCGTTTGCGGGAAAGTTATGAAATTTGGTACACTGATAGAGGACAGTCTGAAAAGTCAACAGAGCAAATTTGGAGTCTCCAACTCAATCCCTCTAGCGCCACCACCTGTCCAAATTTTCACTTTTATTATGCTAATAACTTTTGAACCGTAAGGCCTATCATCAAAATTCCTTTTTCCCCTTGTTTCTGAGCTAATGCCGATTCGATTGCACCCTATGACGTCATTTTCCGTCACGATATTTTGTCCGCCATTTGTAATTATCTGAAAAAGCTACTTTTTCGAACTCGTCCTAGGCCGTTGTTCTGATTCTCACCAAAATTGAACCAGATCATCTCCAGACCATGCTGACAAAAAGTTATGGATTTCATAAAAACGCTGCAAGTCGTTCTCGAATACCACGCAAATAAATTTTACGTAGAGCTTGCGAAAACACACATAAGGCTGTATCTCCGCGACGCTTTTTCAGATTCAGACCAAACTTGGTCCATGTCATCACAAGCATGACCTGAGGCTACATGCTGCGTTTCGGCGCAGCGCCACCTACTGGTCCAGAGATACGAAAAAGTGCTATTTTCCCCCATAACTACTGTACTCTTTGTCCAAAAATCATAAAAGTGGTCTCGTTAGATTCAGGGCGTCATGCCGAGTCGTCTGGTATCCAATTTTCCTAGATCGGCCATTTTGTCTGTCGGCCATTTTGAATTATGTGCTAAAATGCTGTATTTTCTGAACGCATGAACGAATTGTTACGAAACTCGGTATGGGTCATCAGTACGATGCCCTGAAAGAGCCTGAGAATTTTCGAAACAGCGCCACCTAGTGGTGAATTTTTTTTCCAAATGCTTATAACTTTGGGTGTGGTTGACTTATTTTCACGAGAGTCGACTTTTTGAGTTCCTGAATCGTTGCCGAGTCCAACGATGCCAAACATGCTGGGTTTCGTCTTACGGTTTGTGTAGCGTTGCGATTTAGCGCGAAAAAAAACATTTGGCTATATCTTCGAAACCGCTTGTCCGATCGAGACGAAACCACCGTCAGAAGTTTGGAAACATAGGTCGATAGGCTATACGCTAATGCCCAAATGCGAAAATATTGATAGTAAGGGGTAGTAAAATCCAATCAAAGTCACGTGTCAGTCATTTTTTATGTGTTTATACACATAAATGTATATAACTCCAAAACTAAATGAGATATTTTCACCAAATTTTACACACACTTGTATGGGCTCACTATGAGGTCACATAAAAAAATGGTGGGATTGAGCCTATTGGTGGCGCTATAATAGAACGTAACATGCTATTCTTAACGAATGCATTGGTGCAACATTACAAAACTCAGCATGTGCCATCAGCACCATGCCCTGAAGGTACTCAACACATTTCGAGACAGCGCCACCTTTTGGTCAAAAGTTATAACATAATTTCTAAAAACTTTTGAATAAATCTGCATATTTTAATGCCACTGGTCTTAAGGTTTGTCATTGTCACTCGATTTAGTAACTACGCCACCTATTGGTCGAAAGTGATAATTCATTAAATCATATTTTTAGTTAATTAGTGTGATTTTTAAAGCCATTTTGCCTAAATTCATCTGACAATGTCTTAAATTGCTCCTTACTGCAGTTGGTCTGACACATGTTGGCATGTCTTGTCGTCTTCTTTGCGCTTGGCCCCGGTTATTGCTGCTTGCAGCTATATTTAGGGGCCAAGCACCGAAGGTGCGGTGGCACCTATTGTATCTGTTCCGGTTCTTATTATTCTTCCGTTTCTTCTTCTTCTTCCGACTGGGCGTCTATGGCAGCCCATAGAACCGTTTGCGGGAAAGTTATGAAATTTGGTACACTGATAGAGGACAGTCTGAAAAGTCACCAGAGCAAATTTGGAGTCTCCAACTCAATCCCTCTAGCGCCACCAACTGTCCAAAGATTTACTCATGTTTATGCTTATAACTTTTGAACCATAATGGCTAGAATCACAAATCCTTTGTCCTCTTATTCCTTGGCTCATGCCGATTCGATTGCACCCTATGACGTCATTTTCCGTCACGACAATTTGTCCGCCATTTGTAATTATCCGAAAAAGCTACTTTTTCGAACTCCTCCTAGGCCGTTGTTCCGATTCTCACCAAAATTGAACCAGATCATCTCCAGACCGTGCTGACAAAAAGTTATGGAATTCATAAAAACGCTGCAAGTTGTTCTCGAATACCACGCAAATTAATTTTAAGTAGCGCTTGCGAAAACAGACATAAGGCTGTATCTCCGCAACGCTTTATCGTATTCAAACCAAACTTGGTACATGTCATTACAAGCATGACCTGAGGCTACATGCTGCGTTTCGGCGCAGCGCCACCTACTGGTCCAGAGATACGAAAAATTGCTATTTTTGCTCATAACTACTGAACAGTTTGTCCAAAAATAATAAAGTTGGTCTTGTTAGATTCAGGGCGTCATGCCGAGTCGACAGATATCCAATTTTCCCAGATCGGCCATTTTGGCTGTCGGCCATTTTGAATTATGTGCTAAAATGCTGTATTTTCTGAACGCATGAACGAATTGTTACGAAACTCGGTATGGGTCATCAGTACGATACCCTGAAGGAGCCTGAGAAGTTTCGAAACAGCGCCACCTAGTGGCAAAATTGATTTTTCAAATGCTGATAACTCTGGTTGTGTTTGACGTATTTTCACGGGAGTCATCTCGTTGGGATCCTGAATCCTTGCCGAGTCCACAGATACCAAATATGCTTAGGTTTTGTTTACGGTTTGTGTAGCGTTGTGATTTAGCGCTTAAAAAACATTTGCCGATATCTTCGAAACCGCTTGTCCGATCGAGACGAAACCACCGCCAGAAGTTTGGAAACATAGGTCGATAGGCTATACGCTAATGCCCAAATGCGAAAATATTGATAGTAAGGGGTAGTAAAATCCAATCAAAGTCACGTGTCAGTCATTTTTTATGTGTTTATTCACATAAATGTATATAACTCCAAAACTAAATGAGATATTTTCACCAAATTTTACACACACATGTATGGGCTCACTTTGAGGTCACATAAAAAAAATGGTGGGATTGAGCCTCTTGGTGGCGCTATAATAGAACGTAACATGCTATTCTTAACGAATGCATTGGTGTAACATTACAAAACTCAGCATGTGCCATCAGCACCATGCCCTGAAGGTACTCAAAACATTTCGAGACAGCGCCACCTTTTGGTCAAAAGTTATAACATAATTTCTAAAAACTTTTGAATAAATCTGCGTATTTTAATGCCACTGGTCTTAAGGTTTGTCATTGTCACCAGACTCTGACCACATCACATCGTTTTTGTAACTACGCCACCTATTGGTCAAAAGTGATAATCCATTAAATCACATTTTTTGTTAATTAGTGTGATTTTTAAGCCATTTTGCCTAAATTAATCTTTAAATGTCTTAAATTGCTCCTTGCTGCAGTTGGTCTGACACATGTTGACATGTCTTGTCGTCTTCTTTGCGCTTGGCCCCGGTTATTGCTGCTTGCAGCTATATTTTTTTTATGTGTTTATACACATAAATGTATATAACTCCAAAACTAAATGAGATATTTTCACCAAATTTTACACACACTTGTATGGGCTCACTATGAGGTCACATAAAAAAAATGGTGGGATTGAGCCTATTGGTGGCGCTATAATAGAACGTAACATGCTATTCTTAACGAATGCATTGGTGCAACATTACAAAACTCAGCATGTGCCATCAGCACCATGCCCTGAAGGTACTCAACACATTTCGAGACAGCGCCACCTTTTGGTCAAAAGTTATAACATAATTTCTAAAAAACTTTTGAATAAATCTGCGTATTTTAATGCCACTGGTCTTAAGGTTTGTCATTGTCACCAGACTCTGACCACATCACATCGTTTTTGTAACTACGCCACCTATTGGTCAAAAGTGATAATCCATTAAATCACATTTTTAGTTAATTAGTGTGATTTTTAAGCCATTTTGCCTAAATTAATCTTTAAATGTCTTAAATTGCTCCTTGCTGCAGTTGGTCTGACACATGTTGGCATGTCTTGTCGTCTTCTTTGCACTTGGCCCCGGTTATTGCTGCTTGCAGCTATATTTAGGTGTTCAAGCACGAAGTGCTGAAAACCTATTGTATTTGTAAGGATTTTTATTAGGTGTTCAAGCACGAAGTGCTGAAAACCTATTGTATTTGTGCTGATTTTTATTATTATTAGGTGTTCAAGCACGAAGTGCTGAAAACCTATTGTATTTGTGCTGATTTTTATTATTAGGTGTTCAAGCACGAAGTGCTGAAAACCTATTGTATTTGTGCTGATTTTTATTATTATTAGGGGTTCAAGCACGAAGTGCTGAAACCCTATTGTTATTGGAAGGATTTTTAGGTGTTCAAGCACGAAGTGCTGAAAACCTATTGTAATTGTACCGATTTTTATTATTAGGTGTTCAAGCACGAAGTGCTGAAAACCTATTGTATTTGTGCTGATTTTTATTAGGTGTTCAAGCACGAAGTGCTGAAAACCTATTGTATTTGTGCTGATTTTTATTATTAGGTGTTCAAGCACGAAGTGCTGAAAACCTATTGTATTTGTAAGGATTTTTAGGTGTTCAAGCACGAAGTGCTGAAAACCTATTGTATTTGTGCTGATTTTTAGGTGTTCAAGCACGAAGTGCTGAAAACCTATTGTATTTGTGCTGATTTTTATTAGGTGTTCAAGCACGAAGTGCTGAAAACCTATTGTATTTGTGCTGATTTTTATTAGGTGTTCAAGCACGAAGTGCTGAAAACCTATTGTAATGCTATTTAGAAAAAAAAAAAAACCCTAAAGCATTGTGCACCCAAACCGTAAGGCCTAGAGACTGAAACTCGCCAGATGTAGGCATCCAATAGGGACAACTATCAAGTTGACCCGTTGGCCCATGGGCGCTACAGCAACCAAAAGTACTAAATGCCATAACTCCTAGACCGTTTGACTTAGAATCAAGCTTTTACACCACTGTGATCCCTGGCTCAAGACGGACAAATGTATATCTCGGATTTTGATTTGGAGCAAAAAATTTGTTATGGCCAATTAAGTCCAAACTACTTTTGCGAACTGTCCTGTTTTTGCCAATCGAACCAGACCAGTGCAGAAATGTTCTTGGAGTCTGACTATCATAATTATCGAAAAAAAGTTGAAATTAGTCTTTGGTTGCTGTAACTGGTCATTTAGGAAATGGTCCTGACCAAATATGGTCAAAAGCTATAATCTAAAAAATCAAACTCACAAATTGATAGCATTTTCATAACATGCGAAGAGCAGTTTCATGGAATGACAAGGTGCGCTAAATCGTCAAAAAGTCGCATATTTTAGGTTTCAAGCACAATCTGAAAACTATTGTAATCTATTTAGAAAAAAAAACCTAAAACGCATTGTGCAGCCAACAAGGCTAAACTTGAAACCGCAATGTAGGCATCCAATATGGGACACATCAGAGTATGACCCGTTTGGCCATAGTGGCTACAGCAACAAAGTACTAAATTGCCCTATCTAGACCGTTTGCTTAGAATAAGCTTTCACCACTGATCCCCTCAAACGGACAGATGTATTCTCGGATTTGATTGAGCAAAAAATTTGTTTGCAATGTCCAAAACTACTTTCAAGTCCTGTTTTTGCCATCGAACCAACCATGCAGAATGTCTCTGGATCTGCTACAATAATTATCGAAAAAGTTAAATGTCTTGTGGCTGTAACATGTCATTAGGAAATTCCCTACCAAATATGTCAAAAGCTATAAATCTACAAAAAAAGTCAGAACTTCACCAAATTGATGGCATATGTGTCATAACATGCTGAAGAAGCATGCAAGTTTCATGGAGATTGGACAAAGTGGCGCTAAAATCGTCAAAAGGTCGCATTATTATTAGGTGTTCAAGCACGAAGTGTGAAAACCTATGTAATTGCTATTTAGAAAAAAAAAACCTAAAACGCATTGTGCAGCCCAAACCGTAGGCCTAGAGACTTGAAACTCGCCAGATGGTGCATCCAATATGGGACAACCTATCAGAGTATGACCCGTTTGGCCCTAGTCGCTACAGCAACCAAAAGTACTAAATGCCTAACTCTAGCCGTTTGACTTAGAATCAAGCTTTTTACACCACTGTGATCCTGGCTCAAGACGGACAAGATGTATATCTCGATTTGATTTGGAGCAAAAAAATTTGTTATGCCAATTAGTCCAAAACCACTTTTGCGAACTAGTCCCTGGTTTTTTGCCAATCGGAACCAGACCAGTGCAGAAATTCTCTGGAGTCTGACTATCAATAATTATCGAAAAAAAGTTGAAATTAGTCCTTTGGTTGGCTGTAACATGGTCATTTAGGAAATGGTCCCTGACCAAATATGGTCAAAAGCCTATAATCCTACAAAAAAAGTCAGAACTTCACCAAAATTGATGAGCAATGTGTCATACATGCTGAAGAAGCATGCAAAGTTTCATGGAGATTGGACAAAAGGTGGCGCTAAAATCGTCAAAAAGGTCGCATTATTATTAGGTGTTCAAGCACGAAGTGCTGAAAACCTATTGTAATTGCTATTTAGAAAAAAAAAAAACCTAAAACGCATTGTGCAGCCCAAACCGTAAGGCCTAGAGACTTGAAACTCGCCAGATGGTAGGCATCCAATATGGGGACAACCTATCAGAGTATGACCCCGTTTGGCCCATAGGTGGCGCTACAGCAACCAAAAGTACTAAATTGCCCATAACTCCTAGACCGTTTGACTTAGAATCAAGCTTTTTACACCACTGTGATCCCTGGCTCAAGACGGACAAGATGTATATCTCGGATTTGATTTGGAGCAAAAAAAAATTTGTTATAGCCAATTAGTCCAAAACCTACTTTGCAAACTAGTCCTGGTTTTTTGCCAATCGGAACCAGACCAGTGCAGAAATGTTCTCTGGAGTCTGACTATCAATAATTATCGAAAAAAAGTTGAAATTAGTCCTTTGGTTGGCTGTAACATGGTCATTTAGGAAATGGTCCCTGACCAAATATGGTCAAAAGCCTATAAATCCTACAAAAAAAGTCAGAACTTCACCAAAATTGATGAGCATATGTGTCATAACATGCTGAAGAAGCATGCAAAGTTTCATGGAGATTGGACAAAAGGTGGCGCTAAAATCGTCAAAAAGGTCGCATTATTATTAGGTGTTCAAGCACGAAGTGCTGAAAACCTATTGTAATTGCTATTTAGAAAAAAAAAAAAAAAAACCCAAAACGCATTGTGCAGCCCAAACCGTAAGGCCTAGAGACTTGAAACTCGGCCAGATGGTAGGCATCCAATATGGGGACAACCTATCAGAGTATGACCCCGTTTGGCCCATAGGTGGCGCTACAGCAACCAAAAGTACTAAATTGCCCATAACTCCTAGACCGTTTGACTTAGAATCAAGCTTTTTACACCACTGTGATCCCTGGCTCAAGACGGACAAGATGTATATCTCGGATTTTGATTTGGAGCAAAAAAAATTTGTTATGGCCAATTTTAGTCCAAAACCTACTTTTGCGAACTAGTCCCTGGTTTTTTGCCCAATCGAACCAACCAGTGCAGAAATGTTCTCTGGAGTCTGACTATCAATAATTATCGAAAAAAAGTTGAAATTAGTCCTTTGGTTGGCTGTAACATGGTCATTTAGGAAATGGTCCCTGACCAAATATGGTCAAAAGCCTATAAATCCTACAAAAAAAGTCAGAACTTCACCAAAATTGATGAGCATATGTGTCATAACATGCTGAAGAAGCATGCAAGGTTTCATGGAGATTGGACAAAAGGTGGCGCTAAAATCGTCAAAAAGGTCGCATTATTATTAGGTGTTCAAGCACGAAGTGCTGAAAACCTATTGTAATTGCTATTTAGAAAAAAAAAAAACCCTAAAACGCATTGTGCAGCCCAAACCGTAAGGCCTAGAGACTTGAAACTCGGCCAGATGGTAGGCATCCAATATGGGGACAACCTATCAGAGTAATGACCCCGTTTGGCCCATAGGTGGCGCTACAGCAACCAAAAGTACTAAATTGCCCATAACTCCTAGACCGTTTGACTTAGAATCAAGCTTTTTACACCACTGTGATCCCTGGCTCAAGACGGACAAGATGTATATCTCGGATTTTGATTTGGAGCAAAAAACAATTTGTTATGGCCAATTAAGTCCAAAACCTACTTTTGCGAACTAGTCCCTGGTTTTTTGCCCAATCGGAACCAGACCAGTGCAGAAATGTTCTCTGGAGTCCTGACTATCAATAATTATCGAAAAAAAGTTGAAATTAGTCCTTTGGTTGGCTGTAACATGGTCATTTAGGAAATGGTCCCTGACCAAATATGGTCAAAAGCCTATAAATCCTACAAAAAAAGTCAGAACTTCACCAAAATTGATGAGCATATGTGTCATAACATGCTGAAGAAGCATGCAAAGTTTCATGGAGATTGGACAAAAGGTGGCGCTAAAATCGTCAAAAAGGTCGCATTATTATTAGGTGTTCAAGCACGAAGTGCTGAAAACCTATTGTAATTGCTATTTAGAAAAAAAAAAAAAAAACCTAAAACGCATTGTGCAGCCCAAACCGTAAGGCCTAGAGACTTGAAACTCGGCCAGATGGTAGGCATCCAATATGGGGACAACCTATCAGAGTATGACCCCGTTTGGCCCATAGGTGGCGCTACAGCAACCAAAAGTACTAAATTGCCCATAACTCCTAGACCGTTTGACTTAGAATCAAGCTTTTTACACCACTGTGATCCCTGGCTCAAGACGGACAAGATGTATATCTCGGATTTCGATTTGGAGCAAAAAAAAATTTGTTATAGCCAATTTTGTCCAAAACCTACTTTTGCAAACTAGTCCCTGGTTTTTTGCCCAATCGGAACCAGACCAGTGCAGAAATGTTCTCTGGAGTCTGACTATCAATAATTATTGAAAAAAAGTTGAAATTAGTCCTTTGGTTGGCTGTAACATGGTCATTTAGGAAATGGTCCCTGACCAAAATGGTCAAAAGCCTATAAATCCTACAAAAAAAGTCAGAACTTCACCAAAATTGATGAGCATATGTGTCATAACATGCTGAAGAAGCATGCAAAGTTTCATGGAGATTGGACAAAAGGTGGCGCTAAAATCGTCAAAAAGGTCGCATTATTATTAGGTGTTCAAGCACGAAGTGCTGAAAACCTATTGTAATTGCTATTTAGAAAAAAAAAAAAAAACCCTAAAACGCATTGTGCAGCCCAAACCGTAAGGCCTAGAGACTTGAAACTCGGCCAGATGGTAGGCATCCAATATGGGGACAACCTATCAGAGTATGACCCCGTTTGGCCCATAGGTGGCGCTATAGCAACCAAAAGTACTAAATTGCCCATAACTCCTAGACCGTTTGACTTAGAATCAAGCTTTTTACACCACTGTGATCCCTGGCTCAAGACGGACAAGATGTATATCTCCAATTTCGATTTGATCCCTGGCACATAATTGACCCTTCGCAAAGACCCGCCCCCTTAGTTACTGTCGCTATGTTCCGACAAGCTACGCCGCTCTCACACTCTCACCATGTTCTCACGCAGTGAAAAATACATCGCGGAGCTGAGAGGAGACTGACAACACGCGGACAGACAGGACAGACCAGGTTACTTTTCGGTTACTTTTGACATTAAACATATTAAACAAAGTCTCAGCTTTCAAATGTGGTCATTTTTTGAAAGAAATTTAAACAATAAATACCGTTTTGGGGCTCTTTAATGTGCCGTGACAGATCGCTGTAGAGCATCCGTCAAAGCTGCTCGTGATCCGATCATCTCTTCCTTCTAGTTCATTTATAGCATCAAATAAACATTAACGAACATAAGAAGTAATGTTGTTTTAACCGCGGAAAGGCGTCAGTATATTCATTTTACCAAGTTCAAATCCTCCCAACTCTACTGGCTGCTTTTTCGGACAAAATGGCGGATGGCGAAGTATGATTGGTTAGAACACCTGTCAATCAAGCTCCACGCGAAGGGTCAATTGCCAGCAATGTGGTAAATCATGGTAAATAACGCTAGAAACATGGTAAATCATGGTAAATAAGGTAAATCATGCTAGAATCCTGGTAAATCATACTGGAACATGGTAAATCATGAAAAATCACACTAAATGTGGTATATCATGGTAAATCATGCCAGATCATGGTCTATTCCGTCTATGATGTCAGTGGTTAAATGCTTGCTACATAAAACTTAATGTCTTTTCATGCTTTTGAGCTTAACTGCCTTAACTGCCTTAATTGCTTGAACACCGATAAATGCTGCTAGCAGCTTTAATTATTAGGTGTTCAAGCACGAAGTGCTGAAAACCTATTGTATTTGTACTGATTTTTATTATTAGGGGTTCAAGCACGAAGTGCTGAAACCCTATTGTATTTGTAAGGATTTTTATTATTATTATTATTCCGCCCTAAAACGCGTCGTGCAGCCCAAACCGTAAGTGCTGGAGCTCTGAAACTTTGTCAGATGGTAGTACAAAAATCGAGGCGAGGTTATCAAATGATGAGCCCAATTGGCCCATAGGTGGCGCTATAGCAATCAATTGCGCGAAACTGCTCATAACTCCTAGACCATATGTCGTAGAGTCAAGTGTCTTATATCATTGGAACGCTGGACATCTGTAGAAAAAAATGTATATCTCCGATTTTATTTCCGTCATGATAGATTTTCCGCCATTTTGAATTTTGTCCAAAACCTACTTTTGCGAACTAGTCCCTGGATTTTTGCCGGATCGGAACTAAACCAGTGCAGAAATGTTCTCTGGCGTCTGAATATCAATAATTATCGAAAAAAAGTTGAATTTTTGATTTCCGGTTGCTAGGGGGCGCAAAATGAACATTGTGGGAGGAGCCTGATTTTCTAAATTGGCTATAACTCGATAAGTAAATGAGATAGGTTCACCAAACTTGGTACACATGTCAAAGAGGACAATCTGAGGTCACAGTCAAAAAATCGCGACGATTGAACACTAGGTGGCGCTATACCATGGAAAAAACATAAAAATGGCTGTGACCACAAGACCGTTAGTCTGATTGACTTGAAATTTGGTATGCAGTGTCTTGGTCCTAGGTGCCATGTATGTGTAAAAGGATATTGGCGTATCTCAAAAAACATGGCCGCCATCGGCCAATGAAGTTTGAGCACCTATTAAACAAGGTTAACGGAGTCCGATCGGAACGAAACTCGATGGGCATGTTCGACTCGTGATCCTAGAGGTCTGTAAGAATTTTGAAAGAAATCGGCCACTAGTTGGTGCTAACGAGTTTTATGGCTCTGTATCCACGTGGTGTTGTTTCCATCCCCACAAAATGCATATCAGTCAATAGATCTCCTCATGCTAAACAACTTTGCCTCTAGAACCATTGCTGTCAATCAAATTGTTCATGAGTTATTAACGAAAATGTGAAAAACCTACTTTTACAAACTAGTCCTAGGTTTTTCACACGATCGGAACCAAACCAGTCTAGGAAAATTCTCTGGACTCTCTAGATTAATAATTATTAAAAAAAAGTTGAACTTTTGATTTTTTCGTATGGCTATAAATGGGTCATTTAGAAAAGGGGTGTGGCTAAATACACTCAAAAGCCTATAAATCCTAAATGAAAACTCTGAACTTCACAAAAATTGGTGAGCATATGTGAGATAACATCATTAACAGGTATGCCAAATTGTATAGAGATCGGACAATAGGTGGCGCTATAACTGTTAAAATGATTTGGTAAATTGCCTGTAAATGGTCTTTTCCATCTATTATGTCAGTGGTTAAAAGCTTCCTAAATAAAACTTAATGTCTTAAATGCTTATGTCCTTAAAGGCCTTAACTGCTTGAACCCCGATAAATGCTGCTTGCAGCTTTAATTAGGGTTCAAGCACGAAGTGCTGAAACCCTATTGTATTTGTAAGGATTTTTTATTATTATTATTATTCCGCCCTAAAACGCATCGTGCAGCCCAAACCGTAAGTGCTGGAGCTCTGAAACTTTGTCAGATGGTAGTACAAAAATCGAGGAGAGGTTATCAAATGATGAGCCCAATTGGCCCATAGGTGGCGCTATAGCAATCAATTGCGCGAAACTGCTCATAACTCCTAGACCATATGTCGTAGAGTCAAGTGTCTTATATCATTGGAACGCTGGACATCTGTAGAAAAAAATGTATATCTCCGATTTTATTTCCGTCATGATAGATTTTCCGCCATTTTGAATTTTGTCCAAAACCTACTTTTGCGAACTAGTCCCTGGATTTTTGCCGGATCGGAACCAAACCAGTGCAGAAATGTTCTCTGGAGTCTGAATATCAATAATTATTGAAAAAAAGTTGAATTTTTGATTTCCGGTTGCTAGGGGGCGCAAAATGAACATTGTGGGAGGAGCCTGATTTTCTAAATTGGCTATAACTCGAGAAGTAAATGAGATAGGTTCACCAAACTTGGTACACATGTCAAAGAGGACAATCTGAGGTCACAGTAAAAAAAATCGCGACGATTGAACACTAGGTGGCGCTATACCATGGAAAAAACATAAAAATGGCTGTGACCACGAGACCGTTAGTCTGATTGACTTGAAATTTGGTATGCAGTGTCTTGGTCCTAGGTGCCATGTATGTGTAAAAGGATATTGGCGTATCTCAAAAAACATGGCCGCCATCGGCCAATGAAGTTTGAGCACCTATTAAACAAGGTTAACGGAGTCCGATCGGAACGAAACTCGATGGGCATGTTCGACTCGTGATCCTAGAGGTCTGTAAGAATTTTAAAAGAAATCGGCCACTAGTTGGTGCTAACGAGTTTTATGGCTCTGTAACCACGTGGTGTTGTGTCCATCCCCACAAAATGCATATCAGTCAATAGATCTCCTCATGCTAAACAACTTTGCCTCTAGAACCATTGCTGTCAATCAAATTGTTCATGAGTTATTAACGAAAATGTGAAAAACCTACTTTTACGAACTAGTCCTAGGTTTTTCACACGATCGGAACCAAACCAGTCTAGGAAAATTCTCTGGACTCTCTAGATTAATAATTATTAAAAAAAAGTTGAACTTTTGATTTTTTCGTATGGCTATAAATGGGTCATTTAGAAAAGGGGTGTGGCTAAATACACTCAAAAGCCTATAAATCCTAAATGAAAACTCTGAACTTCACAAAAATTGGTGAGCATATGTGAGATAACATCATTAACAGGCATGCCAAATTGTATAGAGATCGGACAATAGGTGGCGCTATAACTGTTAAAATGCTTTGGTAAATTGCCTGTAAATGGTCTTTTCCATCTATTATGTCAGTGGTTAAAAGCTTCCTAAATAAAACTTAATGTCTTAAATGCTTATGTCCTTAAAGGCCTTAACTGCTTGAACCCCGATAAATGCTGCTTGCAGCTTTAATTATTATTATTATTATTATTAGGGGTTCAAGCACGAAGTGCTGAAACCCTATTGTTATTGGAAGGATTTTTATTATTATTATTTTTCCGCCATAAAACGCATCGTGCAGACCAAACCGTAAATGCTAGAGACGTGAAATTTGGGCATAGGGTAGTACTCATCCTCGCTACTCAGATACACGGACTCAGCCCAATCGGCCCATAGGTGGCGCTATAGCAATCAATTGCGCGAAACTGTTCATAACTCCTAGACCGTAAGACATAGACTCAAGTGTCTTATATCATTGGAACGCTGGACATCTGTAGAAAAAAATGTATATCTCCGATTTTATTTCCGTCATGATAGATTTTCCGCCATTTTTAATTTTGTCCAAAACCTACTTTTGCGAACTAGTCCCTGGATTTTTGCCGGATCGGAACCAAACCAGTGCAGAAATGTTCTCTGGAGTCTGAATATCAATAATTATCGAAAAAAAGTTGAATTTTTGATTTTCGGTTGCTAGGGGGCGCAAAATGAACGTTGTGGGAGGAGCCTGATTTTCTAAATTGGCTATAACTCGAGAAGTAAATGAGATAGGTTCACCAAACTTGGTACACATATCAAAGAGGACAATCTGAGGTCACAGTAAAAAAATCGCGACGATTGAACACTAGGTGGCGCTATAACATGGAAAAAAACATAAAAATGGCTGTGACCACGTGACCGTTAGTCTGATTGACTTGAAATTTGGTATGCAGTGTCTTGGTCCTAGGTGCCATGTATGTGTAAAAGGATATTGGCGTATCTCAAAAAACATGGCCGCCATCGGCCAATGAAGTTTGAGCACCTATTAAACAAGGTTAACGGAGTTCGATCGGAACGAAACTCGATGGGCATGTTCGACTCGTGATCCTAGAGGTCTGTAAGAATTTTGAAAGAAATCGGCCACTAGTTGGCGCTAACGAGTTTTACGGCTCTGTAATCACGTGGTGTTGTGTCCATCCCCACAAAATGCATATCAGTCAATAGATCTCCTCATGCTAAACAACTTTGCCTCTAGAACCATTGCTGTCAATCAAATTGTTCATGAGTTATTAACAAAAATGTGAAATACCTACTTTTACGAACTAGTCCTAGGTTTTTCACCCGATCGGAACCAAACCAGTCTAGGAAAATTCTCTGGACTCTCTAGATTAATAATTATTAAAAAAAAGTTGAACTTTTGATTTTTTCGTATGGCTATAAATGGGTCATTTAGAAAAGGGGTGTGGCTAAATACACTCAAAAGCCTATAAATCCTAAATGAAAACTCTGAACTTCACAAAAATTGGTGAGCATATGTGAGATAACATCATTAACAAGCATGCCAAATTTTATAGAGATCGGACAATAGGTGGCGCTATAACTGTTAAAATGCTATGGTAAATTGCCTGTATTGGCTGTAAATGGTCTTTTCCATCTATTATGTCACTGGTTAAAAGCTTCCTAAATAAAACTGAATGTCTTAAATGTTTATGTCCTTAAAGGCCTTAACTGCTTGAACCCCGATAAATGCTGCTTGCAGCTTTAATTATTAGGTGTTCAAGCACGAAGTGCTGAAAACCTATTGTAATTGTACCGATTTTTATTATTATTTTTCTTCTCCGCTAAAACGCATCGTGCAGCCCAAACCGTAAGTGCTGGAGCTCTGAAACTTTGTCAGATGGTAGTACAAAAATCGAGGAGAGGTTCAGAGAGTATGACCCCGATTGGCCTATAGGTGGCGCTATAGCAATCAATTGCGCGAAATGGCTCATAACTCGTAGACCGTAAGTCATAGACTCAAGTGTCTTATATCATTGGAAAGCTGGACTCCTGACTTAAAAAACGTATATCTCCGATTTTATTTCCGCCATATTGGATTTTCCGCCATCTTGGATTTTGTCAAAAAACTACTTTTGCGAACTAGTCCCTGGTTTTTTGCCCGATCGGAACCAAACCAGTGCAGAAATGTTCTCTGGAGACTGAATATCAATAATTATCAAAAAAAAGTTGAATTTTCGATTTTCGGTCGCTAGGGGGTGCAAAAACAACATTGTGGGAGGAGCCTATTTTACTAAAATGGCTATAACTCCAGAAGTAAATGAGGTACGTTCACCAAACTTGGTAGATATGTGCATGAGTTCAATCTGAGGTCACAGTAAAAAAATCGCGACGATCGAACACTAGGTGGCGCTATAACATTAAAAAAACATAAAAGGGGGTGTGGCCACCTGACCGTTAGTCCGATTGACTTGAAAATTGGTATGCAGTGTCTTGGTCCAAGGTGCCATGTATGTGTAAAAGGATATTGACATATCTCAAAAAACATGGCCGCCATTGGCCAATGAAGTTTGTGCACCTTTTAAACAAGGTTAACGGAGGCCGATCGGAACGAAACTCAATGGGCATGTTCGACTCATGGCCCAAGAGGTCTGTAAGAGTTTTGAAAGAAATCGGCCACTAGTTGGCGCTAACGAGTTTTACGGCTCTGTAATCACGTGGTGTTGCACACATCCCCATAAAATGCATATCAGTCGATAGATCTCCTCATGCTGAACAACTTTGCCTCTTGAACCATTGCTGTCAATCAAATAGTTCATTAAATATTCACGAATATGTTAAAAACCTACTTTTGCGAACTAGTCCCTGGTTTTTCGCCCGATCGGAACCAGACCAGTCTAGGACAATTCTATGGACTCTCTAGATCAATAATTATCAAAAAAAAGTTGAACTTTTGCATTTTGCGCATGGGTATAACAGGGACGTTTAGAAATTAGACGTGTCAAAACACACTCAAAAGCCTATAAATCCTACAAGGAAACTCAGAACTTGACAAAAATTGATGTGCAGATGTCTCATACCATGGTGAAGAAGCATGCAAAGTTTCATGGAGATCGGACAATAGGTGGCGCTATAACTGTTGAAAAGCTTTAAAACCATGTATTTCCTATGGTAAATTGAATGTATTGGCTGTAAATGGTGTGTTCCATCTATAATCATATAATCTTTATATCATAATGCTCAAAATCAGTGCAGTACAATTCTCTGGACTCTCTAGGTCAATAATTATCAAAAAAAAGTTGAACTTTGCCCTTTGGTTTGCTATAAAAGGGTCATTTAGAAAATGGGCGTGTGAAAATACACTCAAACGCCTATAAATCATAAATAAAAACTCAGAACTTCACAAAAATTGGTGTGCATATGTGACCTAACGGCATTATCAAGCATGCAAAGTTTTATGAAGATCGGACTATAGGTGGCGCTATAACTGTTAAAAACCTGCAAAACCATGTATTTCCTATGGTAAATTGCCTGTAGTGGCTGTAAATGGTATTTTCCATCTATTATCATATAATGTTTAAATAATAATGTTCAAAACCAGTGCAGTACAATTCTCTGGACTCTCTAGATCAATAATTATCAAAAAAAGTTGAAAATTTGCCTCTATAACAGTTAAAAACATGACAATTATATGAGCATAATGACTTATTAAGCCAATAAGTGGTATTATTCTGCCCCCTGCTGTTTAAAATAGTCATTTGTCATGTTACTGACTAATATTATACTATAATTCTTATTTAGACTTTATAAAATCACTATTTTAACATTTACACTCACATTTAGTCAAAATGCATCTATTGAAGTATTACTACTGACTATTTAGCACATAGAGAAATGTGAATCCTGAAGGAGACTTGCAGTAAACATTTTGTTTTTCCATCACATAGTTCAAATGTCTGTATCTACAACATAATGTGTGTGTGTAGTCCTAGGTTTCTGAATAAATGCTGAATAATCTGATTAATAGTTTACAAAGACATTATATGAAATGCTTATGACCATTAAAGTATATTTTCATAATGACACATCCCAATAGCATTGAAAACAACAACAACATTCATCTGTGTGTGTGTGTGTGTGTGTGTGTGTGTGTGTGTGTGTGTGTGTGTGTGTGTGTGTGTGTGTGTGTGTGTGTGTGTGTGTGTGTGTGTGTGTGTGTGTGTGTGCATGCATAATGGAGTTAACAGGGAAAAACTGGTTTGCTTTAGTCCAGAAAACTGGGGAAACCAAGTAGTTCAAAATGAAAGTGAGCTAATAAGTGGTCTTCTACTGCCCTCTGCTGGCCATTCTCCTTATTAACAGTCTTTTCACATGTGCATTCATATATTTAGACTCTTAAAAATCCCTTATATAACTATTACTATTATAACACAATCATATTTTGTCAGAGTTTATCACTTCATTTGTTCTGATGCTTCACATAATTGCTGTCCAAGTGGTAAATCATGGTAAATAAAGCTAGAAACATGGTAAATCATAGTAAATAAGGTAAATAATGCTAGAATCCTGGTAAATCATTCTAGAATGTGATATATCATGGTATACTATGGTAAATCATGCTAGATTCATGGTAAATCATACTGGAACATGGTAAATCATGAAAAATCACACTAAATGTGGTAAATCATGGTAAATCATGCTAAAACATGGTCTATTACATCTATGATGTCAGTGGTTAAATGCTTGCTACATAAAACTTAATGTCTTTTGATGCTTGTGTGCTTAAAAATCTTAAAGGCCTTAACTGCTTGAACACCGCTAAATGCTGCTAGCAGCTTTAATTATTATTATTATTATTATTATTATTATTCTTCTGCCGTAAAACGCATCGTGCAGACCAAACCGTAAATGCTAGAGACTTGAAACTTTGTCAGATGGTAGTACAAAAATCGAGGAGAGGTTATCAAATTATGAGCCCGATTGGCCCATAGGTGGCGCTATAGCAACCAATTGCGCGAAACTGCTCATAACTCCTAAATCGTAAGTCGTAGACTCAAGTGTCTTATATCATTGGAAAGCTGGACTTCTGACTTAAAAAACGTATATCTCCGATTTAATTTCCGCCATATTGGATTTTCCGCCATTTTGAATTTTGTTGAAAAACTACTTTTGCGAACTAGTCCCTGGTTTTTTTGCCCGATCGGAACCAAACCAGTGCAGAAATGTTCTCTGGAGACTGAATATCAATAATTATCGAAAAAAAGTTGAAATTTCGATTTACGGTCGCTAGGGGCAGTAAAACAAACATTGTGGGAGGAGCCTATTTTACTAAAATGGCTATAACTCGAGAAGTAAATGAGATATCCTCACCAAACTTGGTACACATGTGCATGAGTTCAATCTGAGGTCACAGTAAAAAAATCGCGATGATCGAACACTAGGTGGCGCTATAACATTAAAAAAACATAAAAGGGGGTGTGGCCACCTGACCGTTAGTCCGATTGACTTGAAAATTGGTATGCAGTGTCTTGGTCCAAGGCGCCATGTATGTGTAAAAGGATATTGGCGTATCACAAAAAACATGGCCGCCATCGACCAATGAAGTTTGAGCACCTATGAGACAAGGTTAACGGAGGCCGATCGGAACAAAACTCGCTGGGGATGTTTGACTCATGGCCCTAGAGGTCTGTAAGAATTTTGAAAGAAATCGGCCACTAGTTGGCGCTAACGAGTTTTATGGCTCTGTAATCACGTGGTGTTGCACAAATCCCCACAAAATGCATATCATTTGATAGATCTCCTAATGCTGAACAACTTTGCCTCTAGAACCATATCTGTCAATCAAATCGTTCATTAAATATTCACAAATATGTTAAAAACCTACTTTTGCGAACTAGTCCCTGGTTTTTCGCACGATCGGAACCAGACCAGTCTAGAACAATTCTCTGGACTGTCTAGATCAATAATTATCGAAAAAAAGTTGAAATTTAGCCTTTGGTTCACTAAAACAGGGTCATTTATAAAATGGGTGTGTCAAAATACACTCAAACGCCTATAAATCATAAATAAAAACTCAGAACTTCACAAAAATTGGTGAGCATATGAGTCATACCATGGTGAAGAAGCATGCAAAGTTTCATGGAGATCGGACAATAGGTGGCGCTATAACTGTTGAAAAGCTTTAAAACCATGTATTTCCTATGGTAAATTGCCTGTAATCATGATAGAAACATGGTAAATCATAGCAAAAAATACTATTACATGGTGTATCATGGCAAATCATGCTAGAAATGTGATGAATCATGGTAAATCATGCTACATCCTGATAAATCATTCTAGAATGTGGTATATCATGGTAAATCATCCTATAACATGGCAAATCATACTCAAATGTGTTCAGTTGTGGTAAATCATCCTATAACATGGCAAATCATACTCAAATGTGTTCAGTTGTGGTAAACCATGCTAGAACAGGGTAAATCAAGGTGAATCATACTAGAACTTGGTATATCACTGGTTTGCTTTAGTGAAGAATACTGGTGAAACCAAGTAGTTCAGAATGAAAATGAGCCAATAAGTGGTCTTCTACTGCCCTCTGCTGGCCATTATGCTTATTAACAGTCTTTTCACATGTGCATTCATATCTTTAGACTCTTAAAAATCCCTTATATAACTATTACTATTATGACACAATCATATTTTGTCAAAGTTTATCAATTAATTTGTTCTAATGCTTCACATAATGGCTAGCCACGTGGTAAATCATGGTAAATAAAGCTAGAAACATGGTAAATCATAGTAAATAAGGTAAATAATGCTAGAATCCTGGTAAATCATTCTAGAATGTGGTATATCATGGTAAACTATGGTAAATCATGCTAGATTCATGGTAAATCATACTGGAACATGGTCTATTCCATCTATGATGTCAGTGGTTAAATGCTTGCTACATAAAACTTAATGTCTTTTGATGCTTGTGTGCTTAAAAATCTTAAAGGCCTTAACAGCTTGAACACCGCTAAATGCTGCTAGCAGCTTTAATTATTATTATTTCCCCTAAAACGCATCGTGCAGCCCAAACCGTAAGTGCTAGAGACTTGAAACTTTGTCAGATGGTAGTACAAAAATTGAGGAGAGGTTATCAAATTATGAGCCCGATTGGCCCATAGGTGGCGCTATAGCAACCAATTGCGCAAAACTGCTCATAACTCCTAAACCGTAAGTCGTAGACTCAAGTGTCTTATATCATTGGAAAGCTGGACTTCTGACTTAAAAAACGTATATCTCCGATTTAATTTCCGCCATATTGGATTTTCCGCCATTTTGAATTTTGTCGAAAAACTACTTTTGCGAACTAGTCCCTGGTTTTTTGCCCGATCGGAACCAAACCAGTGCAGAAATGTTCTCTGGAGACTGAATATCAATAATTATCGAAAAAAAGTTGAAATTTCGATTTACGGTCGCTAGGGGCAGTAAAACAAACATTGTGGGAGGAGCCTATGTTACTAAAATGGCTATAACTCGAGAAGTAAATGAGATATCCTCACCAAACTTGGTACACATGTGCATGAGTTCAATCTGAGGTCACAGTAAAAAAAATCGCGACGATCGAACACTAGGTGGCGCTATAACATTAAAAAAACATAAAAGGGGGTGTGGCCACCTGACCGTTAGTCCAATTGACTTGAAAATTGGTATGCAGTGTCTTGGTTCAAAGTGCCATGTATGTGTAAAAGGATATTGGCGTATCTAAAAAAACATGGCCGCCATTAGCCAATGAACTTCAAGCACCTATTAAACAAGGTTAACGGAGTCCGATCGGAACGAAACTCGATAGGCATGTTCAACTCATGGTCTAAGAGGTCTGTAAGAGTTTTGAAAGAAATCGGCCACTAGTTGGCGCTAACGAGTTTTACGGCTCTGTAATCACGTGGTGTTGCACACATCCCCATAAAATGCATATCAGTCGATAGATCTCCTCATGCTGAACAACTTTGCCTCTAGAACCATATCTGTCAATCAAATCGTTCATTAAATATTCACAAATATGTTAAAAACCTACTTTTGCGAACTAGTCCCTGGTTTTTTGCACGATCGGAACCAGACCAGTCTAGGACAATTCTCTGGACTGTCTAGATCAATAATTATCGAAAAAAAGTTGAAATTTGCCCTTTGGTTCACTAAAACAGGGTCATTTATAAAATGGGCGTGTCAAAATACACTCAAACGCCTATAAATCATAAATAAAAACTCAGAACTTCACAAAAATTGGTGAGCATATGAGTCATACCATGGTGAAGAAGCATGCAAAGTTTTATGGAGATCGGACAATAGGTGGCGCTATAACTGTTGAAAAGCTTTAAAACCATGTATTTCCTATGGTAAATTGCCTGTAATCATGATAGAAATATGGTAAATCATAGCAAAAAATACTATTACATGGTGTATCATGGCAAATCATGCTAGAAATGTGATGAATCATGGTAAATCATGCTACATCCTGATAAATCATTCTAGAATGTGGTATATCATGGTAAATCATCCTATAGCATGGCAAATCATACTCAAATGTGTTCAGTTGTGGTAAACCATGCTAGAACAGGGTAAATCAAGGTGAATCATACTAGAACTTGGTATATCACTGGTTTGCTTTAGTGAAGAATACTGGTGAAACCAAGTAGTTCAAAATGAAAATGAGCCAATAAGTAGTCTTCTACTGCCCTCTGCTGGCCATTATGCTTATTAACAGTCTTTTCACATGTGCATTCATATCTTTAGACTCTTAACAATCTCTTATATAACTATTACTATTATGACACAATCATATTTTGTCAAAGTTTATCAATTCATTTGTTCTAATGCTTCACATAATGGCTAGCCACGTGGTAAATCATGGTAAATAAAGCTAGAAACATGGTAAATCATAGTAAATAAGGTAAATAATGCTAGAATCCTGGTAAATCATTCTAGAATGTGGTATATCATGGTAAACTATGGTAAATCATGCTAGATTCATGGTAAATCATACTGGAACATGGTAAATCATGAAAAATCACACTAAATGTGGCATATCATGGTAAATCATGCTAAAACATGGTCTATTCCATCTATGATGTCAGTGGTTAAATGCTTGCTACATTAAACTTAATGTCTTTTGATGCTTGTGTGCTTAAAAATCTTAAAGGCCTTAACAGCTTGAACACCGCTAAATGCTGCTAGCAGCTTTAATTATTATTATTATTAGGGGTTCAAGCACGAAGTGCTGAAACCCTATTGTAATTGTACTGATTTTTATTATTATTATTATTCTTCCGCCGTAAAACGCGTCGTGCAGCCCGTGCATCGAGGAGAGGTTATCAAAATATGAGCCCAATTGGCCCATAGGTGGCGCTATAGCAACCAATTGCGCGAAACTGCTCATAACTCCTAGACCGTTAGTCGTAGACTCAAGTGTCTTATATCATTGGAAAGCTGGTCACCTGACGAAAACAACGAATATTTCCGATTTAATTTCCGTCATGATAGATTTTCCGCCATTTTGAATTTTGTCGAAAAACGACTTTTGTGAACTAGTCCCTGGTTTTTCGTCCGATCGGAACCAAACCAGTGCAGAAATGTTCTCTGGAGTCTGAAGATCAATAATTATCGAAAAAAAGTTTAATTTTCGATTTCCGGTCGCTAGGGGGTGCAAAATGAACATTGTGGGAGGAGCCTATTTTACTAAAACGGCTATAACTCGAGAAGGAAATGAGATAGCTTCACCAAACTTGGTACACATGTGCGTGAGTTCAATCTGAGGTCACAGAAAAAACAATCGTGACGATCGACCACTAGGTGGCGCTCTAACATGAAAAAAAACATATAAAGGACTAACCGTTAGTCCGATTGACCTGAAAATTGGTATGCAGTGTCTTGGTCCAAGGCCCCATGTATGTGTAAGAGGACATTGGCGTATCTCAAAAAACATGGCCGCCATAGACCAAAGAAGTTGAGACGAGGTTATCGGAGGCCAATCGGAACGAAACTCGATGGGCATGTTCGACTCATGGCCTAAGAGGTCTGTAAGAGTTTTGAAATAAATCAGCCACTAGTTGGCGCTAACGAGTTTTACGGCTCTGTAATCACGTGGTGTTGCACAAATCCCCACAAAATGCATATCATATGATAGATCTCCTCATGCTGAACAACTTTGCCTCTAGAACCATTGCTGTCAATCAAATCGTTCATTAAATATTCACGAATATGTTAAAAACCTACTTTTGCGAACTAGTCCCTGGTTTTTCGCCGGATCGAAACCAGACCAGTCTAGGACAATTCTCTGGACTCTCTAGATCGATAATTATCGAAAAAAAGTTGAAATTTGCCCTTTGGTTCGCTATAAAAGGGTAATTTAGAAAATGGGCGTGGCAAAATACACTCAAAAGCCTATAAATCCTAAATAAAAACTCAAAACTTCACAAAAATTGGTGAGCATGTGTAACATACCATCAGTAACAAGCATGCCAAATTTTATAGAGATCGGACCATAGGTGGCGCTATAAATGTTAAATTGCTATGGTAAATTGCCTGTATTGGCTTCAAATGGTCTTTTACATCTAATATGTCAGTGGTTAAAAGCCTCTTAAAAAAAACTTAATGTCTTAAATGCTTATGTCCTTAAAGGCCTTAACTGCTTGAACCCCGATAAATGCTGCTTGCAGCTTTAATTATTAGGTGTTCAAGCACGAAGTGCTGAAAACCTATTGTAATTGTACCGATTTTTATTATTATTTTTCTTCTCCGCTAAAACGCATCGTGCAGCCCAAACCATAAGTGCTGGAGCTCTGAAACTTTGTCAGATGGTAGTACAAAAATCGAGGAGAGGTTCAGAGAGTATGACCCCGATTGGCCTATAGGTGGCGCTATAGCAATCAATTGCGCGAAATGGCTCATAACTCGTAGACCGTAAGTCATAGACTCAAGTGTCTTATATCATTGGAAAGCTGGACTCCTGACTTAAAAAACGTATATCTCCGATTTTATTTCCGCCATATTGGATTTTCCGCCATCTTGGATTTTGTCAAAAAACTACTTTTGCGAACTAGTCCCTGGTTTTTTGCCCGATCAGAACCAAACCAGTGCAGAAATGTTCTCTGGAGACTGAATATCAATAATTATCAAAAAAAAGTTGAATTTTCGATTTTCGATCGCTAGGGGGTGCAAAAGCAACATTGTGGGAGGAGCCTATTTTACTAAAATGGCTATAACTCCAGAAGTAAATGAGGTACGTTCACCAAACTTGGTAGATATGTGCATAAGTTCAATTTGAGGTCACAGTAAAAAAATCGCGACGATCGAACACTAGGTGGCGCTATAACATTAAAAAAACATAAAATGGGGTGTGGCCACCTGACCGTTAGTCCGATTGACTTGAAAATTGGTATGCAGTGTCTTGGTCCAAGGTGCCATGTATGTGTAAAAGGATATTGACATATCTCAAAAAACATGGCCGCCATTGGACAATGAAGTTTGTGCACCTTTTAAACAAGGTTAACGGAGGCCGATCGGAACGAAACTCAATGGGCATGTTCGACTCATGGCCCAAGAGGTCTGTAAGAGTTTTGAAAGAAATCGGCCACTAGTTGGCGCTAACGAGTTTTACGGCTCTGTAATCACGTGGTGTTGCACACATCCCCATAAAATGCATATCAGTCGATAGATCTCCTCATGCTGAACAACTTTGCCTCTTGAACCATTGCTGTCAATCAAATCGTTCATTAAATATTCACGAATATGTTAAAAACCTACTTTTGCGAACTAGTCCCTGGTTTTTCGCCCGATCGGAACCAGACCAGTCTAGGACAATTCTATGGACTCTCTAGATCAATAATTATCAAAAAAAAGTTGAACTTTTGCATTTTGCGCATGGGTATAACAGGGGCGTTTAGAAATTAGACGTGTCAAAACACACTCAAAAGCCTATAAATCCTACAAGGAAACTCAGAACTTGACAAAAATTGATGTGCATATGTCTCATACCATGGTGAAGAAGCATGCAAAGTTTCATGGAGATCGGACAATAGGTGGCGCTATAACTGTTGAAAAGCTTTAAAACCATGTATTTCCTATGGTAAATTGAATGTATTGGCTGTAAATGGTGTGTTCCATCTATAATCATATAATCTTTATATCATAATGCTCAAAATCAGTGCAGTACAATTCTCTGGACTCTCTAGGTCAATAATTATCAAAAAAAAGTTGAACTTTGCCCTTTGGTTTGCTATAACAGGGTCATTTAGAAAATGGGCGTGTGAAAATACACTCAAACGCCTATAAATCATAAATAAAAACTCAGAACTTCACAAAAATTGGTGAGCATGTGTGTCATAACATGTTGAAAAAGCATGCACAGTTTCATGGAGATCGGACGATAGGTGGCGCTATAACTGTTAAAAAGCTTTAAAACAATATGTATCCTATGGTAAATTGCCTGTACAACGTGTGTGTGTGTGTGTGTGTGTGTGTGTGTGTGTGTGTGTGTGTGTGTGTGTGTGTGTGTGTGTGTGTGTGTGTGTGTAAGCATGCATAATGGAGTTAACATGGAAAAACTGGTTTGCTTTAGTGAATACTGGTGAAACCAAGTAGATCAAAATGAAAGTGAGCCAATAAGTGGTCTTCTACTGCCCTCTGCTGGCCATTCTCCTTATTAACAGTCTTTTCACATGTGCATTCATATATTTAGACTCTTAAAAATCTCTTGTAAAACTATTACTATTATAACAAAATCTTATTTTGTCAGAGATTATCACTTCATTTGTTCTGATGCTTCACATAATGGCTAGCCACGTGGTAAATCATGGTAAATAAAGCTAGAAACATGGTAAATCATAGTAAATAAGGCAAATAATGCTAAAATCCTGGTAAATCATTCTAGAATGTGGTATATCATGGTAAACTATGGTAAATCATGCTAGATTCATAGTAAATCATACTGGAACATGGTAAATCATGAAAAATCACACTAAATGTGGTATATCATAGTAAATCATGTTAAAACATGGTCTATTCCATCTATGATTTCAGTGGTTAAATGCTTGCTACATAAAACTTAATGTCTTTTGATGCTTGTGTGCTTAAAAATCTTAAAGGCCTTAACAGCTTGAACACCGCTAAATGCTGCTTGCAGCTTTAATTATTATTATTATTCTGCCGTAAAACGCATCGTGCAGACCAAACCGTAAATGCTAGAGACTTGAAACTTTGTCAGATGGTAGTACAAAAATCGAGGAGAGGTTATCAAATTATGAGCCCGATTGGCCCATAGGTGGCGCTATAGCAACCACTTGCGCAAAACTGCTCATAACTCCTAAACCGTAAGTCGTAGACTCAAGTGTCTTATATCATTGGAAAGCTGGACTTCTGACTTAAAAAACGTATATCTCCGATTTAATTTCCGCCATATTGGATTTTCCGCCATTTTGAATTTTGTCGAAAAACTACTTTTGCGAACTAGTCCCTGGTTTTTTGATTCGCAACCGTATTCCGGAGACTATATCAAAACCGAGTTGGAAATGTTTCGTCTGGAGAAACACTGGAACTATCTAATAATGTATCCGAGAAAAAGAGAATCTGAAATACTTGTATTCATTTACGAAAAATCGATATCGCTAGGGGCATAAAAACAAACATTGTGGGAGGAGGCCTATTTTACTAAAATGGCTATAACTGCGAGAAGATAGGTAAATGAGAATCCTCACCAAAACTTGGTACCACATTGGCATGAGTTATCAATCGTGAGGTCACAGTAAAAAAATCGCGACTATCGAACACTTAGGTTGCGCTTAATAAACATTAAAAAAAACATAAAAAGGGTTTTGGCCACCTGGACCGTTAGTCCAATTTGACTTGAAAATTGGTATGAAGTGTGCTTTGGTTCAAGGTGCCATGTATGTGTAAAAGGATAATTGGCGTATCTAAAAAAAAACTGCCGCCATTACCAATGAACTTCAAGCACCATTAAACATGGTTAAGTATCGATCGGACAACGAAACTCGATAGGCATGTTCAACTCATGGCCTAAGAGGTCTGTAAGAGTTTGTAAAGAAAATCGGCAACTTAGTTGGACGCTAACGAGTTTTACGGCTTTGTAATACGTGGTGTTGCACATCCCATAAAAATGAAATCAGTCAATAGATCTCTTCATTGCTGAACAACTTTGCCTTAGAACCATTGCTGTCAATCATATCTTCATTAAATATTCCCACAATATGTATAAAAACCACTTTTTGCAAACTAGTCCCTGGTTTTTCGCACGATCGGAACCAAACAGTCTAGGACAAATCTCTGGACTCTCTGTATAAAATAATTATTGAAAAAAATTTGAAATATTGCCCTTTGTATCACTATAACAGGTCAATTTAGAAAATGGACATGTCAAAAACACTCAAAACGCTATAAATTCATAAATAAAAACTCAGAACTTCACGAAAATCTGCCTATGTAGCATAATGTGGTCATACCATGGATGAGAAGCATGCAATGTTTCATTGGAGATCGGGACTAATAGGTGGGCGCTCATTAAACGAAAAAAGCTTTAAAACCCATATGTTCCCTATGGCAAATAGCCTGTATTGGCTGTCAATTTTGTTTTCCAGAAAAGATATGTCCACGAGAGGGAGCAACAGCATTAGACATTTTTAATCTTTTAAAGCAGTTTTCAGCATTGGCTAACAAACAAATGCTTAAAGCTATTTATTATGATGGAATAAATATTTATGATAAATAATATAATAATAAATAAGGTTGGCTGTACATTTTGTTTTCCATCTATGAGCATATAATGTTAAAATCAATGTTCAAAACCAGTACAGTACAATTCTCTTGACTCCTAGATCAATAATTATCAGAAAAGATATAACTTATTCATTTGGATGGCTATAATAGTGACACTTCAATATGTAGCATTGATCAAGTGTCCCTGAAAGCCTATATCTCTTCAATGAATGCTCATATCTTCTTAAAAACAAGTTTGAACATGTAAAACTAAATAAGCACAACATTTTCAGACAGATTCGGACAAAATATACCCTTTATAAGCAGTTAAATATGTGAAAATGATGTGAATATAAAGGCTTAAGCTAATAAGTGGTATTGTACTACCCCCTGCTGTTTAAAATAGTCATTTTGTCATGCTACTAACTAATATTATAGTATAATTCTTATTTAGACTTTATAAAAATCACAATTTTAACATTTACACTCACATTTTGTCCAAATTCATCTATTGGAGTATTGCTATTGAGAATTTACTATTAGTATCACATTAAAATCAACATTAACGCCTTAAAACGAAACTAAAACCTTCAGGCCACGCCCCTACAGTACAAATTCACTCATAACTCGAAAACGAAAAGTCACTGCGCGCTCAAATTTTGATGGTGAGGTCCTCTCCGGGCTCTTGATCCAAATCTGGCGTCGCGGGGCTCGGGAGAACCCCCCCACCCGCGGATCTCTAATTCGTGAGACCCCCAACTCTGAATGGCTATATCTCCCGATCTAGAGCACCTACATCCTTGTGAGAGAGCTTGTTGGAAAGGCCCCGTCCTCATCTAGCTTCGATTCGAGTATGGTGCGATTTGGCCTGGGCATTCCGAGTTATAAGAGCACAAAGATATGCATTTCAACATACATAACTCCTGTCCCCGATCACTCAGGAACACTGCGATGGTCTTGTTCAACAGAGCTCCTCTAACACTATCTAAGTTCTGAGTTTCAGATTTTTTCGCTTTCTCATTCCCGAGATATAAGTAAAAAAAAAATAAAAAAAAATCCTGTCATTCATTTCAACTGTATTGTAATACCGCTGTTGTCCACGAGAGGGAGCAACAGCATTAGACATTTTTAATCTTTTAAAGCAGTTTTCAGCATTGGCTAACAAACAAATGCTTAAAGCTATTTATTATGATGGAAATAATATTTATGATAAATAATATAATAATAAATAAGGTTAGCTGTACATTTTGTTTTCCATCTATGAGCATATAATGTTAAAATCAATGTTCAAAACCAGTACAGTACAATTCTCTTGACTCTCTAGATCAATAATTATCAGAAAATATATAACTTATTCATTTGGATGGCTATAATAGTGACACTTCAATATGTAGCATTGATCAAGTGTCCCTGAAAGCCTATATCTCTTCAATGAATGCTCATATCTTCTTAAAAACAAGTTTGAACATGTAAAACTAAATAAGCACAACATTTTTGCAGACAGATTCGAACAAAATATACCCTTTATAACAGTTAAAAATGTGAAAATGATGTGAATATAAAGACTTAAGCCAATAAGTGGTATTGTACTACCCCCTGCTGTTTAAAATAGTCATTTTGTCATGCTACTAACTAATATTATAGTATAATTCTTATTTAGACTTTATAAAAATCACAATTTTAACATTTACACTCACATTTTGTCCAAATTCATCTATTGGAGTATTGCTATTGAGAATTTACTATTAGTATCACATTAAAATCAACATTAACGCCTTAAAACGAAACTAAAACCTTCAGGCCACGCCCCTACAGTACAAATTCACTCATAACTCGAAAACGAAAAGTCACTGCGCGCTCAAATTTTGATGGTGAGGTCCTCTCCGGGCTCTTGATCCAAATCTAGCGTCGCGGGGCTCGGGAGAACCCCCCACCCGCGGATCTCTAATTCGTGAGACCCCCAACTCTGAATGGCTATATCTCCCGATCTAGAGCACCTACATCCTTGTGAGAGAGCTTGTTGGAAAGGCCCCGTCCTCATCTAGCTTCGATTCGAGTATGGTGCGATTTGGCCTGGGCATTCCCGAGTTATAAGAGCACAAAGATATGCATTTCAACATACATAACTCCTGTCCCCGATCACTCAGGAACACTGCGATGGTCTTGTTCAACAGAGCTCCTCTAACACTATCTAAGTTCTGAGTTTCAGATTTTTTCGCTTTCTCATTCCGGAGATATAAGTAAAAAAAAATAAAAAAAAAATCCTGTCATTCATTTCAACTGTATTGTAATACCGCTGTTGTCCACGAGAGGGAGCAATAGCATTAGACATTTTTAATCTTTTAAAGCAGTTTTCAGCATTGGCTAACAAACAAATGCTTAAAGCTATTTATTATGATGGAAATAATATTTATGATAAATAATATAATAATAAATAAGGTTAGCTGTACATTTTGTTTTCCATCTATGAGCATATAATGTTAAAATCAATGTTCAAAACCAGTACAGTACAATTCTCTTGACTCCCTAGATCAATAATTATCAGAAAATATATAACTTATTATTAATATATATAATCATTTATTTCAAATATATATCCAACAATTTGTGTAAGCACATTCATTAGAGTTAATATGAAAAATGTGCCATTTAAAAAAGGTACATTGAATCAAACTAAAAGTCATAGATCAATTTTAATGACAGAATAAAAAAAAAAAACAATGCATATGAAAACAAGACATATGAAATGGTAAGAGACAATAATTCAGTGGGCGTTCAGCTCATAGACCAATCCTCAGGGATGATAGGGTGGTAAGGGCTTCGGTCCATGCAGGACAACACCACTAAAATACCCTCAATGACAGACAACACTGGCCTCTGTCAAACACAAAAACTCTGTCAGATAAAACTGTGATAAGCATTTCAGAATGGTCAGCATTTCAGTATGTGCTGAACTGAGCCACACAGATGTAGTCCACAATGGTGATGGTGGTGTGATGATCTGAATGCTGAACTGAGCCACACAGATGTAGTCCACAATGGTGATGGTGGTGTGATGATCTGAATGCTGAACTGAGCCACACAGATGTAGTCCACAATGGTGATGGTGGTGTGATGATCTGAATGCTGAACTGAGCCACACAGATGTAGTCCACAATGGTTATGGTGATGTGATGATCTGAATGCTGAACTGAGACACACAGATGTAGTCCACAATGGTGATGGTGGTGTGATGATCTGGATGCTGAACTGAGCCACACAGATGTAGTCCACAATGGTGATGGTGGTGTGATGATCTGGATGCTGAACTGAGCCACACAGATGTAGTCCACAATGGTGATGGTAGTGTGATGATCTGAATGCTGAACTGAGCCACACAGATGTAGTCCACAATGGTGATGGTGGTGTGATGATCTGAATGCTGAACTGAGCCACACAGATGTAGTCCACAATGGTGATGGTAGTGTGGTGATCTGAATGCTGAACTGAGCCACACAGATGTAGTCCACAATGGTGATGGTAGTGTGGTGATCTGAATGCTGAACTGAGCCACACAGATGTAGTCCACAATGGTGGTGTGATGATCTGAATGCTGAACTGAGCCACACAGATGTAGTCCACAATGGTGATGGTGGTGTGATGATCTGAATGCTGAACTGAGCCACACAGATGTAGTCCACAATGGTGATGGTAGTGTGGTGATCTGAATGCTGAACTGAGCCACACAGATGTAGTCCACAATGGTGGTGTGATGATCTGAATGCTGAACTGAGCCACACAGATGTAGTCCACAATGGTGATGGTAGTGTGGTGATCTGAATGCTGAACTGAGCCACACAGATGTAGTCCACAATGGTGGTGTGATGATCTGAATGCTGAACTGAGCCACACAGATGTAGTCCACAATGGTGATGGTGATGTGATGATCTGAATGCTGAACTGAGCCACACAGATGTAGTCCACAATGGTGATGGTGGTGTGATGATCTGAATGCTGAACTGAGCAACACAGATGTAGTCCACAATGGTGATGGTAGTGTGATGATCTGAATGCTGAACTGAGCCACACAGATGTAGTCCACAATGGTGATGGTGATGTGATGATCTGAATGCTGAACTGAGCCACACAGATGTAGTCGACAATGGTGATGGTGCTGTGATGATCTGAATGCTGAACTGAGCCACACAGATGTGGTCCACAATGGTGATTGGTGATAATCTGAATGCTGAACTGAGCCACACAGAAGTAGTCCACAATGGTGATGGTGCTGTGATGATCTGGACATGGTTTTTCTGCAGTCAAACTGATTCCTTGATTTGCATTGAATAGAATCTTCAGCTGGTTCTGGAGTTGAATATTGTCCTATAATGAAGATGATCTTTTCATCAGAGCAGCGTAAGACATTTGATGTACCTAAAGACAATGAGGATTTGATTAGGATTTTTTATTTTATTTACACTTTACAAGTGAATTATGTACTTCTAAAACATTGTGTTTAAAAGCAACTATTTATTTAACAGAATATCCTTATAACAGAAACAAATATTACAGAGAATTCTAGGCATATTATGTCAATGTAATAACAGTTATAACTAATTTAAAAGATAAAAATAGTCTTACCTGTTTATCAATACTTGAAGTGTTGGAATATGATGAGAATGAAGCAGCAAATATGGTCTAATATATCTCAAAGTTCTTTGTCTTTCCTTTCTTTTTTCTCTTTCTGCTGCAAAGAGTTTGTTTCATTTCTTACATCACCTTTTGTTGTAAGTACTTCATTATAAACCTGCCAAATGTATGATGCAAGTCTCTATACAAATTCATTATAAAAGGACATTACACAGACATTTTAAACAATAAAACACAAAGAAATAAATAAAAAGAATGACTAAATAAATGAATGAATGAAAATTAATAAATAATTATTGTATGTTAAAAAGCTTTAAAACCATGTATTTCCTATGGTAAATTGCCTGTATTGGCTGTAAATGGTATTTTCCATCTATGATAATATAATCTTTATATCGTAATTCTAAAAATCAGTGCAGTGCATTTCTCTGGACTCTCTAGATCAATGATTATCAGAAAAGGTCTAACTTCTTCATTTGGATGGCTATAATAGGGTCACTTAAATATGTAGCCATATGTGTCCCTGAAAGCCTATATCTCTTCAATGAATGCTAGAATCATATGAAATCATACTAGAATGTGTTCAATTGTGGTAAACCATGCTAGAACAAGGCAAATCATGGTGAATCATCCTAGAACTTGGTATATCATGGTAAACTATTGTAAATCATGCTAGATTCATGGTAAATCATACTGGAACATGGTAAATCATGAAAAATCACACTAGATTTGGTATATCATGGTAAATCATGCTAAAAATTGTCTTCCATCTATGATGTCAGTGGTTAAATGCTTGCTACATAAAACGTAATGTCTTTTGATGCTTTTGAGCTTAAAGGCCTTAACTGCCTTAATTGCTTGAACACCGCTAAATGCTGCTAGCAGCTTTAATTAGGTGTTCAAGCACGAAGTGCTGAAAACCTATTGTAATTGTACCGATTTTTATTATTAGGTGTTCAAGCACGAAGTGCTGAAAACCTATTGTATTTGTGCTGATTTTTATTATTAGGTGTTCAAGCACGAAGTGCTGAAAACCTATTGTATTTGTTAAGATTTTTATTATTATTATTATTATTTTCCCCTAAAACGCATCGTGCAGACCAAACCGTAAGTGCTAGAGACTTGAAACTTCGGATTATGGTAGTACAAAAATCGAGGAGAGGTTATCAAAGTATGAGCCCGATTGGCCAATAGGTGGCGCTATAGCGCAAAAAACAAAAAAATGGCACTATTTTCCTTAAATCTCAAGAACCCTTTGTCCCAGCCTCAAGTGTCTTATATCGTTGGAATCCTTGGGTCAAGACGAACAAAAAAGGCCTCAAGGATTTCATTTCCGGTATGCAAATTTTTTCGCTATTTCCGGTTTTGTCCAAAACCTACTTTTGCGAACTAGTCCTAGGTTTTTTGCCCGATCAGAACCAAACCAGTGCAGAAATGTTCTCTGGAGTCTGAATGTCAATAATTATCAAAAAAAAGTTGAAATTTAGATTCACTGTCACTAAGGGGCGTCAAAACGTTCGCAAGAGGCGGAGCCTATTTTACTAAAATGGCTATAACTCGTGAACGGAATGAGATATTTTTACCAAACTCGGTACACATATGTATGGGCTCAATCTGAGGTCACAGTAAAAAAATCGCGACGATCGAACACTAGGTGGCGCTATAACATTAAAAAAACATAAAAAGGGGTGTGGCCACCTGACCGTTAGTCCGATTGACTTGAAATTTGGTATGCAGTGTCTTGGACCAAGGAACCATGTATGTGTAAAAGGATATTTGCGTATCTCAAAAAACATGGCCGCCATTGGCCAATGAAGTTTGAGCACCTATTAAACAAGGTTAACGGAGGCCGATCGGAACGAAACTTGATGGGCATGTTTGACTCATGGCCCAAGAGGTCTGTAAGAGTTTTGAAAGAAATCGGCCACTAGTTGGCGCTAACGAGTTTTACGGCTCTGTAATCACGTGGTGTTGCACACATCCCCATAAAATGCATATCAGTCGATAGATCTCCTCATGTTGAACAACTTTGCCTCTAGAACTATTGCTGTCAATCAAATTGTTCATTAAATATTCACGAATATGTTAAAAACCTACTTTTGCGAACTAGTCCCTGGTTTTTCGCCCGATCAAAACCAGACCAGTCTAGGACAATTCTCTGGGCTCTCTAGATCAATAATTATCAAAAAAAAGTTGAACTTTAGCATTTTTCGTATGGCTATAACAGGGTCATTTAGAAAAGGGGTGTGGCAAAATACACTCAAAAGCCTATAAATCATGAATAAAAACTCAGAACTTCACAAAAATTGGTGTGCATATGTGACATAACATCATGAAGAAGCATGCAAAGTTTCATGGAGATCGGACCATAGATGGCGCTATAACTGTTAAAAAGCTATTAAACCCATGTATTTCCTATGGTAAATTGCCTGTACAATGTGTGGTGTGTGTGTGTGTGTGTTCAAATGTCTACATATGAGTCTAAAAGCACCTGTGAAAACACTTTATTAATAAGTATAATGACCAGCAGAGGGCAGTAGAAGACCACTTATTAGCTCAATTTCATTTTGAACTACTTGGTTTCACCAGTATTCTGCAAACCAGTTTTTCCATGTTAACTATTATTAATACAATCAATTTTTTTCCAGAGTTGATCACTTTTATCATTTGATCATTTTTATTGACACTCCACACCAATGCAGCAATGTGGTAAATCATGGTTAATCACGATAGAAACATGGTAAATCATAGTAAAAAATACTATTACATGGTGTATCATGGCAAATCATGCTAGCAATGTGATGAATCATGGTAAATCATTCTACAATCCTGGTAAATCATTCTAGAATGTGGTATATCATGGTAAATCATCCTATAACATGGTAAATCATACTAGAATGTGTTCAATTGTGGTAAACCATGCTAGAACAGGGTAAATCATGGTGAATCATACTAGGACTTGGTATATCATGGTAAACTATGGTAAATCATGCTAGATGCATGGTAAATCATACTGGAACATGGTAAATCATGAAAAATCACACTGAAATGTGGTATATAATGTAAATCATGCTAAAAATGGTCTATTCCGTCTATCATGTCAGTGGTTAAATGCTTGCTACATAAAACTTAATGTCTTTTGATGCTTAACGGCCTTAAAGGCCTTAACTGCTTGAACACCGCTAAATGCTGCTAGCAGCTTTAATTATTATTATTATTATTAGGTGTTCAAGCACGAAGTGCTGAAAACCTATTGTAATTGTACCGATTTTTATTATTATTTTTCTTCTCCGCTAAAACGCATCGTGCAGCCCAAACCGTAAGTGCTGGAGATCTGAAACTTTGTCAGATGGTAGTACAAAAATCGAGGAGAGGTTCAGAGAGTATGACCCCGATTGGCCTATAGGTGGCGCTATAGCAATCAATTGCGCGAAATGGCTCATAACTCGTAGACCGTAAGTCATAGACTCAAGTGTCTTATATCATTGGAAAGCTGGACTCCTGACTTAAAAAACGTATATCTCCGATTTTATTTCCGCCATATTGGATTTTCCGCCATCTTGGATTTTGTCAAAAAACTACTTTTGCGAACTAGTCCCTGGTTTTTTGCCCGATCGGAACCAAACCAGTGCAGAAATGTTCTCTGGAGACTGAATATCAATAATTATCAAAAAAATGTTGAATTTTCGATTTTCGGTCGCTAGGGGGTGCAAAAACAACATTGTGGGAGGAGCCTATTTTACTAAAATGGCTATAACTCCAGAAGTAAATGAGGTACGTTCACCAAACTTGGAAGATATGTGCATGAGTTCAATCTGAGGTCACAGTAAAAAAATCGCGACGATCGAACACTAGGTGGCGCTAAAACATTAAAAAAACATAAAAGGGGTGTGGCCACCTGACCGTTAGTCCGATTGACTTGAAAATTGGTATGCAGTGTCTTGGTCCAAGGTGCCATGTATGTGTAAAAGGATATTGACATATCTCAAAAAACATGGCCGCCATTGGCCAATGAAGTTTGTGCACCTTTTAAACAAGGTTAACGGAGGCCGATCGGAACGAAACTCAATGGGCATGTTCGACTCATGGCCCAAGAGGTCTGTAAGAGTTTTGAAAGAAATCGGCCACTAGTTGGCGCTAACGAGTTTTACGGCTCTGTAATCACGTGGTGTTGCACACATCCCCATAAAATGCATATCAGTCGATAGATCTCCTCATGCTGAACAACTTTGCCTCTTGAACCATTGCTGTCAATCAAATCGTTCATTAAATATTCACGAATATGTTAAAAACCTACTTTTGCGAACTAGTCCCTGGTTTTTCGCCCGATCGGAACCAGACCAGTCTAGGACAATTCTATGGACTCTCTAGATCAATAATTATCAAAAAAAACTTGAACTTTTGCATTTTGCGCTTGGGTATAACAGGGACATTTAGAAATTAGACGTGTCAAAACACACTCAAAAGCCTATAAATCCTACAAGGAAACTCAGAACTTGACAAAAATTGATGTGCATATGTCTCATACCATGGTGAAGAAGCATGCAAAGTTTCATGGAGATCGGACAATAGGTGGCGCTATAACTGTTGAAAAGCTTTAAAACCATGTATTTCCTATGGTAAATTGAATGTATTGGCTGTAAATGGTGTGTTCCATCTATAATCATATAATCTTTATATCATAATGCTCAAAATCAGTGCAGTACAATTCTCTGGACTCTCTAGGTCAATAATTATCAAAAAAAAGTTGAACTTTGCCCTTTGGTTTGCTATAACAGGGTCATTTAGAAAATGGGCGTGTGAAAATACACTCAAACGCCTATAAATCATAAATAAAAACTCAGAACTTCACAAAAATTGGTGAGCATATGTGTCATAACATGTTGAAAAAGCATGCACAGTTTCATGGAGATCGGACGATAGGTGGTGCTATAACTGTTAAAAAGCTTTAAAACAATATGTATCCTATGGTAAATTGCCTGTACAACGTGTGTGTGTGTGTGTGTGTGTGTGTGTGTGTGTGTGTGTGTGTGTGTGTGTGTGTGTGTGTGTGTGTGTGTGTGTGTGTGTGTGTGTGTGTGTAAGCATGCATAATGGAGTTAACATGGAAAAACTGGTTTGCTTTAGTGAATACTGGTGAAACCAAGTAGATCAAAATGAAAGTGAGCCAATAAGTGGTCTTCTGCTGCCCTCTGCTGGCCATTCTCCTTATTAACAGTCTTTTCACATGTGCATTCATATATTTAGACTCTTAAAAATCTCTTGTAAAACTATTACTATTATAACAAAATCTTATTTTGTCAGAGATTATCACTTCATTTGTTCTGATGCTTCACATAATGGCTAGCCACGTGGTAAATCATGGTAAATAAAGCTAGAAACATGGTAAATCATAGTAAATAAGGCAAATAATGCTAAAATCCTGGTAAATCATTCTAGAATGTGGTATATCATGGTAAACTATGGTAAATCATGCTAGATTTATAGTAAATCATACTGGAACATGGTAAATCATGAAAAATCACACTAAATGTGGTAAATCATGGTAAATCATGCTAAAACATGGACTATTCCATCTATGATGTCAGTGGTTAAATGCTTGCTACATAAAACTTAATGTCTTTTGATGCTTGTGTGCTTAAAAATCTTAAAGGCCTTAACAGCTTGAACACCGCTAAATGCTGCTAGCAGCTTTAATTAGGTGTTCAAGCACGAAGTGCTGAAAACCTATTGTAATTGTACCGATTTTTATTATTATTTTTCTTCTCCGCTAAAACGCATCGTGCAGCCCAAACCGTAAGTGCTGGAGCTCTGAAACTTTGTCAGATGGTAGTACAAAAATCGAGGAGAGGTTCAGAGAGTATGACCCCGATTGGCCTATAGGTGGCGCTATAGCAATCAATTGCGCGAAATGGCTCATAACTCGTAGACCGTAAGTCATAGACTCAAGTGTCTTATATCATTGGAAAGCTGGACTCCTGACTTAAAAAACGTATATCTCCGATTTTATTTCCGCCATATTGGATTTTCCGCCATCTTGGATTTTGTCAAAAAACTACTTTTGCGAACTAGTCCCTGGTTTTTTGCCCGATCGGAACCAAACCAGTGCAGAAATGTTCTCTGGAGACTGAATATCAATAATTATCAAAAAAAAGTTGAATTTTCGATTTTCGGTCGCTAGGGGGTGCAAAAATAACATTGTGGGAGGAGCCTATTTTACTAAAATGGCTATAACTCCAGAAGTAAATGAGGTACGTTCACCAAACTTGGTAGATATGTGCATGAGTTCAATCTGAGGTCACAGTAAAAAAATCGCGACGATCGAACACTAGGTGGCGCTATAACATTAAAAAAACATAAAAGGGGGTGTGGCCACCTGACCGTTAGTCCGATTGACTTGAAAATTGGTATGCAGTGTCTTGGTCCAAGGTGCCATGTATGTGTAAAAGGATAGTGGCATATCTCAAAAAACATGGCCGCCATTGGCCAATGAAGTTTGTGCACCTTTTAAACAAGGTTAACGGAGTCCGATCGGAACGAAACTCAATGGGCATGTTCGACTCATGGCCCAAGAGGTCTGTAAGAGTTTTGAAAGAAATCGGCCACTAGTTGGCGCTAACGAGTTTTACGGCTCTGTAATCACGTGGTGTTGCACACATCCCCATAAAATGCATATCAGTCGATAGATCTCCTCATGCTGAACAACTTTGCCTCTTGAACCATTGCTGTCAATCAAATCGTTCATTAAATATTCACGAATATGTTAAAAACCTACTTTTGCGAACTAGTCCCTGGTTTTTCGCCCGATCGGAACCAGACCAGTCTAGGACAATTCTATGGACTCTCTAGATCAATAATTATCAAAAAAAAGTTGAACTTTTGCATTTTGCGCATGGGTATAACAGGGGCGTTTAGAAATTAGACGTGTCAAAACACACTCAAAAGCCTATAAATCCTACAAGGAAACTCAGAACTTGACAAAAATTGATGTGCATATGTCTCATACCATGGTGAAGAAGCATGCAAAGTTTCATGGAGATCGGACAGTAGGTGGCGCTATAACTGTTGAAAATCTTTAAAACCATGTATTTCCTATGGTAAATTGCCTGTATTGGCTGTAAATGGTGTGTTCCATCCATGATCATATAATCTTTATATGATAATGCTCAAAATCAGTCCAGTACAATTCTATGGACTCTCCAGATCAATAATTATCGAAAAAATGTTGAATTTTGCCCTTTGGTTTGCTATAATAGGGTCATTTAGAAAATGGGCGTGTCAAAATACACTCAAAAGCCTATAAATCATAAATAAAATGTCAGAACTTCACAAAAATTGGTGACAATATGTGACATAACATCATTAACAAGCATGCACAGTTTTATGGAGGTTGGGCCATAGGTGGCGCTATAACTGTTAAAAAGCTTAAAAACCATGTATTTCCTATGTTAAATTGCCTGTACAATGTGTGTGTGTGTGTGTGTGTGTGTGTGTGTGTGTGTGTGTGTGTGTGTGTGTGTGTGTGTGTGTGTGTGTGTGTGTGTGTGTGTGTGTGTGTGTGTGCATGCATAATGGAGTTAACAGTGAAAAACTGGTTTGCTTTAATCCAGAATACTGGTGAAACCAAGTAGATCAAAATGAAAGTGAGCTAATAAGTGGTCTTCTGCTGCCCTCTGCTGGCCATTATATTTATTAACAGTCTTTTCACATGTGCATTTACATTCAGATACTTAGACACTTAAAAATCCCTTATATAACAATTACTATTATAACACAATCATATTTTGTCAGTGTTTATCACTTCATTTGTTCTGATGCTTCACATAATTAGTACTAAGTTGTAAATCATGGTGAATAACTCTAGAAACATGGTAAATCATAGTAAATAAGGTAAATCATGCTAGAATCCTGGTAAATCATTCTAGAATGTGGCATATCATGGTAAATCATCCTATAACATGGTAAATAAAGGTAAACTAAGATAAATCATGCTAGAATCATATTAAATCATACTAGAATGTGTTCAATTGTGGTAAACCATGCTAGAACAGGGTCAATCATATGAAATCATACTAGAATGTGTTCAATTGTGGTAAACCATACTAGAACAGGGTGAATCATGGTGAATCATCCTAGAACTTGGTATATCATGGTAAACTATGGTAAATCATGCTAGATTCATGGTAAATCATACTGGACTAGGTAAATCATGAAATATCACACTAAATTAGGTATATCATGGTAAATCATGCTAAAAATGGTATATTCCATCTATGATGTCAATAGTTAAATGCTTGCTACATAAAACTTAATGTCTTTTGATGCTTTTGTGCTTAACGGCCTTAAAGGCCTTAACTGCTTGAACACCGCTAAATGCTGCTTGCAGCTTTAATTATTATTATTATTCTTCTGCCGTAAAACGCATCGTGCAGACCAAACCGTAAATGCTAGAGACTTGAAACTTTGTCAGATGGTAGTACAAAAATCGAGGAGAGGTTATCAAATTATGAGCCCGATTGGCCCATAGGTGGCGCTATAGCAATCAATTGCGCGAAACGGCTCATAACTCCTAAACCGTATATCGTAGACTCAAGTGTCTTATATCATTGGAAAGCTGGACTTCTGACTTAAAAAACGTATATCTCCGATTTTATTTCCGCCATATTGGATTTTCCGCCATTTTGAATTTTGTCGAAAAACTACTTTTGCGAACTAGTCCCTGGTTTTTTGCCCGATCGGAACCAAACCAGTGCAGAAATGTTCTCTGGAGTCTGAATATCAATAATTATCGAAAAAAAGTTGAAATTTCGATTTACGGTCGCTAGGGGGAGTAAAACAAACATTGTAGGAGGAGCCTATTTTACTAAAATGGCTATAACTCCAGAAGTAAATGAGGTAGGTTCACCAAACTTGGTAGATATGTGGATGAGTTCAATCTGAGGTCACAGTAAAAAAATGGCGACGATTGAACACTAGGTGGCGCTATAATGTGAAAAAAACATATAAAGGGCTGACCGTTAGTCCGATTGACTTGAAAATTGGTATGCAGTGTCTTGGTCCAAGGTGCCATGTATGTGTAAAAGGATATTGGCGTATCTCAAAAAACATGGCCGCCATTAACCAATGAAGTTCAAGCACCTATTAAACAAGGTTAACAGAGTCCGATCGGAACGAAACTCGATGGGGATGTTCAACTCATGGCCCAAGAGGTCTGTAAGAGTTTTGAAAGAAATCGGCCACTAGTTGGCGCTAACGAGTTTTACGGCTCTGTAATCACGTGGTGTTGCACAAATCCCCATAAAACTCATATCAGTCGATAGATCTCCTCATGCTGAACAACTTTGCCTCTAGAACCATTGCTGTCAGTCAAATCGTTCATTACATATTCAGGAATATGTTAAAAACCTACTTTTGCGAACTAGTCCCTGGTTTTTCGCCCGATCGGAACCAGACCAGTGTAGGACAATTCTCTGGACTCTCTAGATCAATAATTATCGAAAAAAAGTAGAAATTTGCCCTTTGGTTCACTATAACAAAGTCATTTAGAAAATGGGCGTTTCAAAATACACTCAAAAGCCTATAAATCCTAAATAAAAACTCAGAACTTCACAAAAATTGCTGTGCATATGTGTTATAACATGGTGAAGAACCATGCAAAGTTTCATGGAGATCGGACCATAGATGGCGTAATAACTGTTAAAAAGCTTAAAAACCATGTATTTCCTATGGTAAATGGCCTGTACAGTGTGTGTGTGTGTGTGTGTGTGTGTGTGTGTGTGTGTGTGTGTGTGTGTGTGTGTGTGTGTGTGTGTGTGTGTGTGTGTGTGTGTGTGTGTGTGTGTGTGTGTGTGTGTGTGTGTGTGTGTGTAAGCATGCATTACGGAGTTAACATGAGAAAACTGGTTTGCTTTAGTGAAGAATACTGGAGAAACCAAGTAGTTCAAACTGAAAGTGAGCCAATAAGTGGTCTTCTACTGCCCTCTGCTGGCCATTCAACTTATTAACAATCTTTTCACATATGCATTCATATATTTAGACACTAAAAAATCCCTTATATAACAATTACTATTATAACACAATTATATTTGGTCAGTTTATCACTTTATTTGTTCTGATGCTTCACATAATTGCTATCCAAGTGGTAAATCATGGTAAATAAAGCTAGAAACATGGTAAATCATAGTAAATAATGTAAATAATGCTAGAATCCTGGTAAATCATTCTAGAATGTGATATATCATGGTAAACTATGGTAAATCATGCTAGATTCATGGTAAATCATACTGGAACATGGTAATTCATGAAAAATCACACTAAATGTGGTATGTAATGGTAAATCATGCTAAAACATGGACTATTCCATCTATGATGTCAGTGGTTAAATGCTTGCTACATAAAACTTAATGTCTTTTGATGCTTGTGTGCTTAAAAATCTTAAAGGCCTTAACTGCTTGAACACCGCTAAATGCTGCTAGCAGCTTTAATTAGGGGTTCAAGCACGAAGTGCTGAAACCCTATTGTATTTGTAAGGATTTTTATTATTATTTTTCTTCTGCCGTAAAACGCATCGTGCAGCCCAAACCGTAAGTGCTAGAGCTCTGAAACTTTGTCAGATGGTAGTACAAAAATCGAGGAGAGGTTCAGAGAGTATGACCCCGATTGGCCTATAGGTGGCGCTACAGCAATCAATTGCGCGTAACTGCTCATAACTCCTAGACCGTAAGTCATAGACTCAAGTGTCTTATATCATTGGAAAGCTGGACTCCTGACTTAAAAAACGTATATCTCCGATTTTATTTCCGCCATATTGGATTTTCCGCCATTTTGAATTTTGTCCAAAACCTACTTTTGCGAACTAGTCCCTGGTTTTTTGCCGGATCGGAACCAAACCATGGCAGAAATGTTCTCTGGAGTCTGATTATCAATAATTATCGAAAAAAAGTTGAATTTTTGATTTCTGGTTGCTAGGGGGCGCAAAATGAACGTTGTGGGAGGAGCCTCATTTTCTAAATTGGCTATAACTCGAGAAGTAAATGAGATAGGTTCACCAAACTTGGTACACATGTCAAAGAGGACAATCTGAGGTCACAGTAAAAAAACCGCAACGATCGAACTGTAGGTGGCGCTATACCATGGAAAAAACATAAAAATGGCTGTGACCACGTGACCGTTAGTCTGATTGACTTGAAATTTGGTATGCAGTGTCTTGGTCCTAGGTGCCATGTATGTGTAAAAGGATATTGGCGTATCTCAAAAAACATGGCCGCCATCGGCCAATGAAGTTTGAGCACCTATTAAACAAGGTTAACGGAGTTCGATCGGAACGAAACTCGATGGGCATGTTCGACTCGTGATCCTAGAGGTCTGTAAGAATTTTGAAAGAAATCGGCCACTAGTTGGCGCTAACGAGTTTTACGGCTCTGTAATCAGGTGGTGTTGTGTCCATCCCCACAAAATGCATATCAGTCAATAGATCTCCTCATGCTAAACAACTTTGCCTCCAGAACCATTGCTGTCAATCAAATTGTTCATGAGTTATTAACGAAAATGTGAAATACCTACTTTTACGAACTAGTCCTAGGTTTTTCACCCGATCGGAACCAAACCAGTCTAGGAAAATTCTCTGGACTCTCTAGATTAATAATTATTAAAAAAAAGTTGAACTTTTGATTTTTTCGTATGGCTATAAATGGGTCATTTAGAAAAGGGGTGTGGCTAAATACACTCAAAAGCCTATAAATCCTAAATGAAAACTCTGAACTTCACAAAAATTGGTGAGCATATGTGAGATAACATCATTAACAAGCATGCCAAATTTTATAGAGATCGGACAATAGGTGGCGCTATAACTGTTAAAATGCTATGGTAAATTGCCTGTATTGGCTGTAAATGGTCTTTTCCATCTATTATGTCACTGGTTAAAAGCTTCCTAAATAAAACTGAATGTCTTAAATGTTTATGTCCTTAAAGGCCTTAACTGCTTGAACCCCGATAAATGCTGCTTGCAGCTTTAATTATTATTATTATTCTGCCGTAAAACGCATCGTGCAGCCCAAACCGTAAGAGCTAGAGACTTGAAACTTTGGCACAAGGTAGTACAAAAATCGAGGAGAGGTTATCAAAATATGAGCCCATTTGGCCAATAGGTGGCGCTATAGCGCAAAAAACAAAAAAAAATCACTATTTTGCTTAAATCTCAAAAACCCTTTATCGCAGCCTCAAGTGTCTTATATCATTGGAATCCTTGGCTCAAGACGAACAAAAAACCCCCCAGGTGTTTTATTTCCGGTATGCAAATTTTTCCGCCATTTTGGATTTAATCCAAAACCTACTTTTGCGAACTAGTCCCTGGTTTTTCACCCGATTGGAACGAAACCAGTGCAGAAATGTTCTCTGGAGTCTGAATATTAATAATTATCAAAAAAAAGTTGAAATTTTGATTCATGGTCGATAGGGGGCGCAAAATGAACGTTGTGGGCGGAGCCTATTTTACTAAAATGGCTATAACTCGAGAAGTATAAGAGATATCTTCACCAAACTCGGTACACATGTGTATGAGGACAGTCTGAGGTCACAGTAAAAAAATCGCGTCGATCTACCACTAGGTGGCGCTATAACATCAAAAAAACATAAAAAGAGCTATGACCACCTGACCGTTAGTTCGATTGACTTGAAAATTGGTATGCAGTGTCTTGGTCCAAGGTGCCATGTATGTGTAAAAGGATATTTGCGTATCTCAAAAAACATGGCCGCCATTAGCCAATGAAGTTCAAGTACCTATTAAACAAGGTTAACGGAGTCCGATCGGAACGAAACTCGATGGGCATGTTCGACTCGTGGCCCAAGAGGTCTGTAAGAGTTTTGAAAGAAATCGGCCACTAGTTGGCGCTAACGAGTTTTACGGCTCTGTAATCACGTGGTGTTGCACAAATCCCCACAAAATGCATATCATATGATAGATCTCCTCATGCTGAACAACTTTGCCTCTAGAACCATTGCTGTCAATCAAATCGTTCATTAAATATTCACGAATATGTTAAAAACCTACTTTTGCGAACTTGTCCCTGGTTTTTCGCCCGATCGAAACCAGACCAGTGTAGGACAATTCTCTGGACTCTCTAGATCAATAATTATCGAAAAAAAGTTGAAATTTGCCCTTTGGTTCGCTATAAAAGGGTCATTTAGAAAATGGGCGTGGCAAAATACACTCAAAAGCCTATAAATCCTAAATAAAAACTCTGAACCTCACAAAAATTGGTGAGCATGTGTAACATACCATCAATAACAAGCATGCCAAATTTTATAGAGATCAGACGATAGGTGGCGCTATAACTGTCAAAAAGCTTTAAAACCATATACTTCCTATGGTAAATTGCCTGTATTGGCTATAAATGGTGTTTTCCATCTATTATGTCAGTGGTTAAATTTATGCTAAATAAAACTTAATGTTTTTTGATCCTTTTGAGCATAACTGCCTTAACTGCCTTAATTGCTTGAACACCGCTAAATGCTGCTAGCAGCTTTAATTATTATTATTATTCTTCTGCCGTAAAACGCATCGTGCAGCCCAAACCGTAAGTGCTGGAGCTCTGAAACTTTGTCAGATGGTAGTACAAAAATCGAGGAGAGGTTATCAAATTATGAGCTCGATTGGCCCATAGGTGGCGCTATAGCAACCAAAAGCGCGAAACTGCTCATAACTCCTAGACCGTATGTCGTAGACTCAAGTGTCTTATATCACTGGAAAGCTGGACTCCTGACTTAAAAAACGTATATCTCCGATTTTATTTCCGCCATATTGGATTTTCCGCCATTTTGAATTTTGTCGAAAAACTATTTTTGCGAACTAGTCCCTGGTTTTTTGCCCGATCGGAACCAAACCAGTTCAGAAATGTTCTCTGGAGTCTGAATATCAATAATTATCGAAAAAAAGTTGAAATTTCGATTTACGGTCGCTAGGGGGAGTAAAACAAACATTGTGGGAGGAGCCTATTTTACTAAAATGGCTATAACTCGAGAAGTAAATGAGATATCCTCACCAAACTTGGTACACATGTGCATGAGTTCAATCTGAGGTCACAGTAAAAAAATCGCGACGATCGAACACTAGGTGGCGCTATAACATTAAAAAAACATAAAAGGGGGTGTGGCCACCTGACCGTTAGTCCGATTGACTTGAAAATTGGTATGCAGTGTCTTGGTCCAAGGCGCCATGTATGTGTAAAAGGATATTGGCGTATCACAAAAAACATGGCCGCCATCGACCAATGAAGTTTGAGCACCTATGAGACAAGGTTAACGGAGGCCGATCGGAACGAAACTCGCTGGGGATGTTTGACTCATGGCCCTAGAGGTCTGTAAGAATTTTGAAAGAAATCGGCCACTAGTTGGCGCTAACGAGTTTTATGGCTCTGTAATCACGTGGTGTTGCACAAATCCCCACAAAATGCATATCATTTGATAGATCTCCTAATGCTGAACAACTTTGCCTCTAGAACCATATCTGTCAATCAAATCGTTCATTAAATATTCACAAATATGTTAAAAACCTACTTTTGCGAACTAGTCCCTGGTTTTTCGCACGATCGGAACCAGACCAGTCTAGAACAATTCTCTGGACTGTCTAGATCAATAATTATCGAAAAAAAGTTGAAATTTGGCCTTTGGTTCACTATAACAGGGTCATTTATAAAATGGGTGTGTCAAAATACACTCAAACGCCTATAAATCATAAATAAAAACACAGAACTTCACAAAAATTGGTGAGCATATGAGTCATACCATGGTGAAGAAGCATGCAAAGTTTCATGGAGATCGGACAATAGTTGGCGCTATAACTGTTGAAAAGCTTTAAAACCATGTATTTCCTATGGTAAATTGCCTGTAATCATGATAGAAACATGGTAAATCATAGCAAAAAATACTATTACATGGTGTATCATGGCAAATCATGCTAGAAATGTGATGAATCATGGTAAATCATGCTATATCCTGATAAATCATTCTAGAATGTGGTATATCATGGTAAATCATCCTATAACATGGCAAATCATACTCAAATGTGTTCAGTTGTGGTAAATCATCCTATAACATGGCAAATCATACTCAAATGTGTTCAGTTGTGGTAAACCATGCTAGAACAGGGTAAATCAAGGTGAATCATACTAGAACTTGGTATATCACTGGTTTGCTTTAGTGAAGAATACTGGTGAAACCAAGTAGTTCAGAATGAAAATGAGCCAATAACTAGTCTTCTACTGCCCTCTGCTGGCCATTATGCTTATTAACAGTCTTTTCACATGTGCATTCATATCTTTAGACTCTTAAAAATCCCTTATATAACTATTACTATTATGACACAATCATATTTTGTCAAAGTTTATCAATTCATTTGTTCTAATGCTTCACATAATGGCTAGCCACGTGGTAAATCATGGTAAATAAAGCTAGAAACATGGTAAATCATAGTAAATAAGGTAAATAATGCTAGAATCCTGGTAAATCATTCTAGAATGTGGTATATCATGGTAAACTATGGTAAATCATGCTAGATTCATGGTAAATCATACTGGAACATGGTAAATCATGAAAAATCACACTAAATGTGGTATATCATGGTAAATCATGCTAAAACATGGTCTATTCCATCTATGATGTCAGTGGTTAAATGCTTGCTACATAAAACTTAATGTCTTTTGATGCTTGTGTGCTTAAAAATCTTAAAGGCCTTAACAGCTTGAACACCGCTAAATGCTGCTAGCAGCTTTAATTAGGTGTTCAAGCACGAAGTGCTGAAAACCTATTGTATTTGTGCTGATTTTTATTATTAGGTGTTCAAGCACGAAGTGCTGAAAACCTATTGTATTTGTACTGATTTTTAGGTGTTCAAGCACTTTAGTGCTGAAAACCTATTGTAATTGCTATTTGAAAAAAAAAAAAAACCTAAAACGCATCGTGCAGCCCAAACCGTAAGGCCTAGAGACTTGAAACTCGCCCAGATGGTAGGCCTCAAATATGGGGACAACCTATCAGAGTATGACCCCGTTTGGCCCATAGGTGGCGCTACAGCAACCAAAAGTACTAAATTGCTCATAACTCCTAGACCGTTTGACTTAGAATCAAGCTTTTTACACCACTGTGATCCCTGGCTCAAGACGGACAAGATGTATATCTCGGATTTCGATTTGGAGCAAAAAAAAAATTTGTTATAGCCAATTTTGTCCAAAACCTACTTTTGCGAACTAGTCCCTGGTTTTTTGCCCAATCGGAACCAGACCAGTGCAGAAATGTTCTCTGGAGTCTGAATATCAATAATTATCGAAAAAATGTTGAAATTCTGCATTTGCTTGGCCATAACATGGTCATTTAGGAAATGGTCCGTGACCAAATACGGTCAAAAGTCTATAAATCCTACAAAAAAAGTCAAAACTTCACCAAAATTGATGAGCATATGTGTCATGCCATGCTGAAGGAGCATGCAGAGTTTCATGGAGATTGGACAAAAGGTGGCGCTATAATCGTCAAAAAGGTCTCATCATTATTAGGTGTTCAAGCACTTTAGTGCTGAAAACCTATTGTAATTGCTATTTGAAAAAAAAAAAAAAACCTAAAACGCATCGTGCAGCCCAAACCGTAAGGCCTAGAGACTTGAAACTCGCCCAGATGGTAGGCCTCAAATATGGGGACAACCTATCAGAGTATGACCCCGTTTGGCCCATAGGTGGCGCTACAGCAACCAAAAGTACTAAATTGCTCATAACTCCTAGACCGTTTGACTTAGAATCAAGCTTTTTACACCACTGTGATCCCTGGCTCAATCCCTGGCTACAGGTAAATTGCCTGTATTAGTTGTAAATCGTCTATTTCATCTATGATGTCAGTGGATAAATGCTTACCAAATAAAACTTAATGTCTTTTGATGCTTTTGAGCTTAACTGCCTTAACGGCTTTAATTGCTTGAACACCGATAAATGCTGCTAGCAGCTTTAATTATTATTATTATTTTTCTCCTGTAAAACGCATCGTGCAGACCAAACCGTAAGAGCTAGAGACTTGAAACTTTGTCAGATGGTAGTACAAAAATCGAGGAGAGGTTATCAAATTATGAGCCCAATTGGCCCATAGGTGGCGCTATAGCAACCAATTGCGCGTAACTGCCCATAACTCCTAGACCGTAAGTCGTAGACTCAAGTGTCTTATATCACTGGAAAGCTGGTCACCTGACTTAAAAAACGTATATCTCCGATTTAATTTCCGCCATATTGGATTTTCCGCCATTTTGAATTTTGTCAAAAAACTACTTTTGCGAAGTAGTCCCTGGTTATTTGCCCGATCGGAACCAAACCAGTGCAGAAATGTTCTATGAAGACTGAATATCAATAATTATCGAAAAAAAGTTGAAATTTCGATTTACGGTCGCTAAGGGGCGCAAAATGATCGTTGTGGGCGGAGCCTATTTTACTAAAATGGCTATAACTCAAGAAGTAAATGAGATAGCTTCTCCAATCTTGGTACACATATTTCTGAGTTCAATCTAAGGTCACAGTAAAAAAATCGCGACGATTGAACACTAGGTGGCGCTATAATGTGAAAAAAACATATAAAGGGCTGACCGTTAGTCTGATTGACTTGTAAATTGGTATACTGTGTCTAGGTCCAAGGTGCCATGTATGTGTATGAGGAAATTGGTGTAACTAAAAAAACATGGCCGCCATTAGCCAATGAAGTTCAAGCACCTATTAAACAAGGTTAACGGAGTCCAATCGGAATGAAACTCGATGGGCATGTTCAACTCATGGCCCAAGAGGTCTGTAAGAGTTTTGAAAGAAATTGGCCACTAGTTGGCGCTAACGAGTTTTTTGGCTCTGTAATCACGTGGTGTTTCACACATGCCCATAATATGCATATCAGTAGATAGATCTCCTCATGCTGAATAAATTTGCCTCTAGAACCATTGCTGTCAGTCAAATCGTTCATTAAATATTCACGAATATGTTAAAAACCTACTTTCGCGAACTAGTCCCTGGTTTTTCGCCCGATCGGAACCAAACCAGTCTAGGACAATTCTCTGGACTCTCTAGATAAATAATTATCAAAAAAAGTTGAACTTTTGCATTTTGCGCATGGGTATAACAGGGGCGTTTAGAAATTAGACGTGTCAAAACACACTCAAAAGCCTATAAATCCTACATGGAAACTCAGAACTTGACAAAAATTGATGTGCATATGTCTCATACCATGGTGAAGAAGCATGCAAAGTTTCATGGAGATCGGACAATAGGTGGCTCTATAACTGTTGAAAAGCTTTAAAACCATGTATTTCCTATGGTAAATTGCCTGTATTGGCTATAAATGGTGTGTTCCATCCATGATCATATAATCTTTATATGATAATGCTCAAAATCAGTCCAGTACAATTCTATGGACTCTCCAGATCAATAATTATCGAAAAAAATGTTGAATTTTGCCCTTTGGTTTGCTATAATAGGGTCATTTAGAAAATGGGCGTGTCAAAATACACTCAAAAGCCTATAAATCATAAATAAAAACTCAGAACTTCACAAAAATTGGTGACAATATGTGACATAACATCATTAACAAGCATGCACAGTTTTATGGAGGGTGGACCATAGGTGGCGCTATAACTGTTAAAAAGCTTAAAAACCATGTATTTCCTATGTTAAATTGCCTGTACAATGTGTGTGTGTGTGTGTGTGCATGCATAATGGAGTTAACAGTGAAAAACTGGTTTGCTTTAATCCAGAATACTGGTGAAACCAAGTAGATCAAAATGAAAGTGAGCCAATAAGTGGTCTTCTGCTGCCCTCTGCTGGCCATTATATTTATTAACAGTCTTTTCACATGTGCTTTTACATTCAGATACTTAGACACTTAAAAATCCCTTAAATAACAATTACTATCATACCACAATCATATTTTGTCAGTGTTTATCACTTCATTTGTTCTGATGCTTCACATAATTGGTACTAAGTTGTAAATCATGGTGAATAACTCTAGAAACATGGTAAATCATAGTAAATAAGGTAAATCATGCTAGAATCCTGGTAAATCATTCTAGAATGTGGCATATCATGGTAAATCATCCTATAACATGGTAAATCAAGGTAAACTAAGATAAATCATGCTAGAATCATATTAAATCATACTAGAATGTGTTCAATTGTGGTAAACCATGCTAGAACAGGGTCAATCATGGTGAATCACACTAGAACTTGGTATATCATGGTAAACTATGGTAAATCATGCTAGATTCATAGTAAATCATACTGGAACATGGTAAATCATGAAAAATCACACTGAAATGTGGTATATCATGGTGAATCATGCTAAAAATGGTCTATTCCATCTATGATGTCAGTGGTTAAATGCTTGCTACATCAAACTTAATGTCTTTTGATGCTTTTGAGCTTAACTGCCTTAACTGCCTTAATTGCTTGAACACCGATAAATGCTGCTAGCAGCTTTAATTATTATTATTATTATTATTAGGTGTTCAAGCACGAAGTGCTGAAAACCTATTGTAATTGCTATTTAGAAAAAAAAAAAACCCTAAAACGCATTGTGCAGCCCAAACCGTAAGGCCTAGAGACTTGAAACTCGGCCAGATGGTAGGCATCCAATATGGGGACAACCTATCAGAGTATGACCCCGTTTGGCCCATAGGTGGCGCTACAGCAACCAAAAGTACTAAATTGCCCATAACTCCTAGACCGTTTGACTTAGAATCAAGCTTTTTACACCACTGTGATCCCTGGCTCAAGACGGACAAGATGTATATCTCGGATTTCGATTTGGAGCAAAAAACAATTTGTTATGGCCAATTAAGTCCAAAACCTACTTTTGCGAACTAGTCCCTGGTTTTTTGCCCAATCGGAACCAGACCAGTGCAGAAATGTTCTCTGGAGTCTGACTATCAATAATTATCGAAAAGAAGTTGAAATTAGTCCTTTGGTTGGCTGTAACATGGTCATTTAGGAAATGGTCCCTGACCAAATATGGTCAAAAGCCTATAAATCCTACAAAAAAAGTCAGAACTTCACCAAAATTGATGAGCATATGTGTCATAACATGCTGAAGAAGCATGCAAAGTTTCATGGAGATTGGACAAAAGGTGGCGCTAAAATCGTCAAAAAGGTCGCATTATTATTAGGTGTTCAAGCACGAAGTGCTGAAAACCTATTGTAATTGCTATTTAGAAAAAAAAAAAAACCCTAAAACGCATTGTGCAGCCCAAACCGTAAGGCCTAGAGACTTGAAACTCGGCCAGATGGTAGGCCTCAAATATGGGGACAACCTATCAGAGTATGACCCCGTTTGGCCCATAGGTGGCGCTACAGCAACCAAAAGTACTAAATCGCTCATAACTCCTAGACCGTTGGGGCTAGAAGCTAGCTTTTTACACCACTGTGATCCCTGGCTCAAGACGAACAAGATGTATATCTCGGATTTCGATTTGGAGCAAAAAAAATTTGTTATAGCCAATTTTGTCCAAAACCTACTTTTGCGAACTAGTCCCTGGTTTTTTGACCAATCGGAACCAGACCAGTGCAGGAATGTTCTCTGGAGTCTGATTATCAATAATTATCGAAAAAATGTTGAAATTCTGCATTTGCTTGGCCATAACATGGTCATTTAGGAAATGGTCCGTGACCAAATAACGGTCAAAAGCCTATAAATCCTACAAAAAAAGTCGAAACTTCACCAAAATTGATGAGCATATGTGTCATACCATGCTGAAGGAGCATGCAGAGTTTCATGGAGATTGGACAAAAGGTGGTGCTATAATCGTCAAAAAGGTCTCATTGTTATTAGGTGTTCAAGCACTTTAGTGCTGAAAACCTATTGTAATTGCTATTTGAAAAAAAAAAAAAAACCTAAAACGCATCGTGCAGCCCAAACCGTAAGGCCTAGAGACTTGAAACTCGCCCAGATGGTAGGCCTCAAATATGGGGACAACCTATCAGAGTATGACCCCGTTTGGCCCATAGGTGGCGCTACAGCAACCAAAAGTACTAAATCGCTCATAACTCCTAGACCGTTGGGGCTAGAAGCTAGCTTTTTACACCACTGTGATCCCTGGCTCAAGACGAACAAGATTTATATCTCGGATTTCGATTTGGAGCAAAAAAAAATTTGTTATAGCCAATTTTGTCCAAAACCTACTTTTGCGAACTAGTCCCTGGTTTTTTGACCAATCGGAACCAGACCAGTGCAGGAATGTTCTCTGGAGTCTGATTATCAATATTTATCGAAAAAATGTTGAAATTCTGCATTTGCTTGGCCATAACATGGTCATTTAGGAAATGGTCCGTGACCAAATACGGTCAAAAGCCTATAAATCCTACAAAAAAAGTCAAAACTTCACCAAAATTGATGAGCATATGTGTCATACCATGCTGAAGGAGCGTGCAGAGTTTCATGGAGATTGGACAAAAGGTGGCGCTATAATCGTCAAAAAGGTCTCATTGTTATTAGGTGTTCAAGCACTTTAGTGCTGAAAACCTATTGTAATTGCTATTTGAAAAAAAAAAAAAAACCTAAAACGCATCGTGCAGCCCAAACCGTAAGGCCTAGAGACTTGAAACTCGCCCAGAAGGTAGGCCTCAAATATGGGGACAACCTATCAGAGTATGACCCCGTTTGGCCCATAGGTGGCGCTACAGCAACCAAAAGTACTAAATTGCTCATAACTCCTAGACCGTTGGGGCTAGAAGCTAGCTTTTTACACCACTGAGATCCCTGGCTCAAGACGAACAAGATGTATATCTCGGATTTCGATTTGGAGCAAAAAAAAATTTGTTATAGCCAATTTTGTCCAAAACCTACTTTTGCGAACTAGTCCCTGGTTTTTTGACCAATCGGAACCAGACCAGTGCAGCAATGTTCTCTGGAGTCTGAATATCAATAATTATCGAAAAAATGTTGAAATTCTACATTTGCTTGGCCATAACATGGTCATTTAGGAAATGGTCCGTGACCAAATACGGTCAAAAGCCTATAAATCCTACAAAAAAAGTCAAAACTTCACCAAAATTGATGAGCATATGTGTCATACCATGCTGAAGGAGCGTGCAGAGTTTCATGGAGATTGGACAAAAGGTGGCGCTATAATCGTCAAAAAGGTCTCATTGTTATTAGGTGTTCAAGCACTTTAGTGCTGAAAACCTATTGTAATTGCTATTTGAAAAAAAAAAAAAAACCTAAAACGCATCGTGCAGCCCAAACCGTAAGGCCTAGAGACTTGAAACTCGCCCAGAAGGTAGGCCTCAAATATGGGGACAACCTATCAGAGTATGACCCCGTTTGGCCCATAGGTGGCGCTACAGCAACCAAAAGTACTAAATTGCTCATAACTCCTAGACCGTTGGGGCTAGAAGCTAGCTTTTTACACCACTGAGATCCCTGGCTCAAGACGAACAAGATGTATATCTCGGATTTCGATTTGGAGCAAAAAAAAAATTTGTTATAGCCAATTTTGTCCAAAACCTACTTTTGCGAACTAGTCCCTGGTTTTTTGACCAATCGGAACCAGACCAGTGCAGCAATGTTCTCTGGAGTCTGAATATCAATAATTATCGAAAAAAATGTTGAAATTCTACATTTGCTTGGCCATAACATGGTCATTTAGGAAATGGTCCGTGACCAAATACGGTCAAAAGCCTATAAATCCTACAAAAAAAGTCAAAACTTCACCAAAATTGATGAGCATATGTGTCATACCATGCTGAAGGAGCGTGCAGAGTTTCATGGAGATTGGACAAAAGGTGGCGCTATAATCGTCAAAAAGGTCTCATTGTTAGTGCTAAAAACCTATTGTAATTGCTATTTGAAAAAAAAAAAACCTAAAACGCATCGTGCAGCCCAAACCGTAAGGCCCAAAAGTTGAAATTTTGCATTTGGTTGCCTGTAACAGGGCCATTTAGAAAATGGACCGTGGCAAAATACGGCCAAAATAATTATTATTATTATATAGAGTTTCATGGAGATGGTTATAATGTAAAACATATAAAACATATAAAGGGCTGACCGTTAGTCCGATTGACTTGAAAATTGGTATGCAGTGTCTTGGTCCAAGGTGCCATGTATGTGTAAAAGGATATTGGCGTATCTAAAAAAAAGTGGCCGCCATTAGCCAATGAAATTCAAGCACCTATTAAACAAGGTTAACGGAGTCCGATCGGAACGAAATTCGATGGGCATGTTCGACTCGTGGCCCAAGAGGTCTGTAAGAGTTTTGAAAGAAATCGGCCACTAGTTGGCGCTAACGAGTTTTACGCCTCTGTAATCACGTGGTGTTGCTCTTCATGCTGAACAAAGAACCATTGCTGTCAGTCAAATCGGTCATTAAATATTCACGAATATGTTAAAAACCTACTTTTGCGAACTAGTCCCTGGTTTTTCGCCCGATCAGAACCAAACCAGTGTAGGAGAATTCTCTGGACTCTCTAGGTCAATAATTATCAAAAAAAAATTGAAATTTGCCCTTTGGTTCACTATAACAGGGTCATTTACAAAATGGCAGTGTCAAAATACACTCAAAAGCCTATAAATCATAAATAAAAACTCAGAACTTTACAAAAATTGGTGACCATATGTGACATAACATCATTAACAAGCATGCACAGTTTTATGGACATTGGACCATAGGTGGCGCTATAACTGTTAAAAAGCTTAAAAACCATGTATTTCCTATGGTAAATTGCCTGTATTGGCTGTAAATCGTCTATTTCATCTATGATGTCAGTGGATAAATGCTTACCAAATAAAACTCAATGTCTTTTGATGCTTTTGAGCTTAACTACCTTAACTGCCTTAACTGCTTGAACACCGATAAATGCTGCTTGCAGCTTTAATTATTATTATTATTATTCTGCCGTAAAACGCATCGTGCAGCCTAAACCGTAAGTGCTAGAGACTTGAAACTTTGTCAGATGGTAGTACAAAAATCGAGGAGAGGTTATCAAATTATGAGCCCGATTGGCCCATAGGTGGCGCTATAGCAACCAATTGCGCAAAACTGCTCATAACTCCTAAACCGTAAGTCGTAGACTCAAGTGTCTTATATCATTGGAAAGCTGGACTTCTGACTTAAAAAACGAATATCTCCGATTTAATTTCCGCCATATTGGATTTTCCGCCATTTTGAATTTTGTTGAAAAACTACTTTTGCGAACTAGTCCCTGGTTTTTTGCCCGATCGGAACCAAACCAGTGCAGAAATGTTCTCTGGAGACTGAATATCAATAATTATTGAAAAAAAGTTGAAATTTCGATTTACGGTCGCTAGGGGCAGTAAAACAAACATTGTGGGAGGAGCCTATTTTACTAAAATGGCTATAACTCGAGAAGTAAATGAGATATCCTCACCAAACTTGGTACACATGTGCATGAGTTCAATCTGAGGTCACAGTAAAAAAATCGCGACGATCGAACACTAGGTGGCGCTATAACATTAAAAAAACATAAAAGGGGGTGTGGCCACCTGACCGTTAGTCCGATTGACTTGAAAATTGGTATGCAGTGTCTTGGTCCAAGGCGCCATGTATGTGTAAAAGGATATTGGCGTATCACAAAAAACATGGCCGCCATCGACCAATGAAGTTTGAGCACCTATGAGACAAGGTTAACGGAGGGCCGATCGGAACGAAACTCGCTGGGCATGTTTGACTCATGGCCCTAGAGGTCTGTAAGAATTTTGAAAGAAATCGGCCACTAGTTGGCGCTAACGAGTTTTATGGCTCTGTAATCACGTGGTGTTGCACAAATCCCCACAAAATGCATATCATTTGATAGATCTCCTAATGCTGAACAACTTTGCCTCTAGAACCATATCTGTCAATCAAATCGTTCATTAAATATTCACAAATATGTTAAAAACCTACTTTTGCGAACTAGTCCCTGGTTTTTCGCACGATCGGAACCAGACCAGTCTAGAACAATTCTCTGGACTGTCTAGATCAATAATTATCGAAAAAAAGTTGAAATTTGGCCTTTGGTTCACTATAACAGGGTCATTTATAAAATGGGTGTGTCAAAATACACTCAAACGCCTATAAATCATAAATAAAAACTCAGAACTTCACAAAAATTGGTGAGCATATGAGTCATACCATGGTGAAGAAGCATGCAAAGTTTCATGGAGATCGGACAATAGTTGGCGCTATAACTGTTGAAAAGCTTTAAAACCATGTATTTCCTATGGTAAATTGCCTGTAATCATGATAGAAACATGGTAAATCATAGCAAAAAATACTATTACATGGTGTATCATGGCAAATCATGCTAGAAATGTGATGAATCATGGTAAATCATGCTACATCCTGATAAATCATTCTAGAATGTGGTATATCATGGTAAATCATCCGATAACATGGCAAATCATACTCAAATGTGTTCAGTTGTGGTAAATCATCCTATAACATGGCAAATCATACTCAAATGTGTTCAGTTGTGGTAAACCATGCTAGAACAGGGTAAATCAAGGTGAATCATACTAGAACTTGGTATATCACTGGTTTGCTTTAGTGAAGAATACTGGTGAAACCAAGTAGTTCAGAATGAAAATGAGCCAATAAGTAGTCTTCTACTGCCCTCTGCTGGCCATTATGCTTATTAACAGTCTTTTCACATGTGCATTCATATCTTTAGACTCTTAAAAATCCCTTATATAACTATTACTATTATGACACAATCATATTTTGTCAAAGTTTATCAATTCATTTGTTCTAATGCTTCACATAATGGCTAGCCACGTGGTAAATCATGGTAAATAAAGCTAGAAACATGGTAAATCATAGTAAATAAGGTAAATAATGCTAGAATCCTGGTAAATCATTCTAGAATGTGGTATATCATGGTAAACTATGGTAAATCATGCTAAATTCATGGTAAATCATACTGGAACATGATAAATCATGAAAAATCACACTAAATGTGGTATATCGTGGTAAATCATGCTAAAACATGGTCTATTTCATCTATGATGTCAGTGGTTAAATGCTTGCTACATAAAACTTAATGTCTTTTGATGCTTGTGTGCTTAAAAATCTTAAAGGCCTTAACAGCTTGAACACCGCTAAATGCTGCTAGCAGCTTTAATTATTATTATTATTATTATTCTTCTGCCGTAAAACGCATCGTGCAGACCAAACCGTAAATGCTAGAGACTTGAAACTTTGTCAGATGGTAGTACAAAAATCGAGGAGAGGTTATCAAATTATGAGCCCGATTGGCCCATAGGTGGCGCTATAGCAACCAATTGCGCAAAACTGCTCATAACTCCTAAACCGTAAGTCGTAGACTCAAGTGTCTTATATCATTGGAAAGCTGGACTTCTGACTTAAAAAACGTATATCTCCGATTTAATTTCCGCCATATTGGATTTTCCGCCATTTTGAATTTTGTTGAAAAACTACTTTTGCGAACTAGTCCCTGGTTTTTTGCCCGATCGGAACCAAACCAATGCAGAAATGTTCTCTGGAGACTGAATATCAATAATTATCGAAAAAAAGTTGAAATTTCGATTTACGGTCGCTAGGGGCAGTAAAACAAACATTGTGGGAGGAGCCTATTTTACTAAAATGGCTATAACTCGAGAAGTAAATGAGATATCCTCACCAAACTTGGTACACATGTGCAGGAGTTCAATTTGAGGTCACAGTAAAAAAATCGCGACGATCGAACACTAGGTGGCGCTATAACATTAAAAAAACATAAAAGGGGGTGTGGCCACCTGACCGTTAGTCCGATTGACTTGAAAATTGGTATGCAGTGTCTTGGTCCAAGGTGCCATGTATGTGTAAAAGGATATTGGCGTATCACAAAAAACATGGCCGCCATCGACCAATGAAGTTTGAGCACCTATGAGACGAGGTTAACGGAGGCCGATCGGAACGAAACTCGCTGGGCATGTTTGACTCATAGCCCTAGAGGTCTGTAAGAATTTTGAAAGAAATCGGCCACTAGTTGGCGCTAACGAGTTTTATGGCTCTGTAATCACGTGGTGTTGCACAAATCCCCACAAAATGCATATCATTTGATAGATCTCCTAATGCTGAACAACTTTGCCTCTAGAACCATATCTGTCAATCAAATCGTTCATTAAATATTCACAAATATGTTAAAAACCTACTTTTGCGAACTAGTCCCTGGTTTTTCGCACGATCGGAACCAGACCAGTCTAGAACAATTCTCTGGACTGTCTAGATCAATAATTATCGAAAAAAAGTTGAAATTTGGCCTTTGGTTCACTATAACAGGGTCATTTATAAAATGGGTGTGTCAAAATACACTCAAACGCCTATAAATCATAAATAAAAACTCAGAACTTCACAAAAATTGGTGAGCATATGAGTCATACCATGGTGAAGAAGCATGCAAAGTTTCATGGAGATCGGACAATAGTTGGCGCTATAACTGTTGAAAAGCTTTAAAACCATGTATTTCCTATGGTAAATTGCCTGTAATCATGATAGAAACCTGGTAAATCATAGCAAAAAATACTATTACATGGTGTATCATGGCAAATCATGCTAGAAATGTGATGAATCATGGTAAATCATGCTACATTCTGATTAATTATTCTAGAATGTGGTATATCATGGTAAATCATCCTATAACATTGCAAATCATACTCAAATGTGTTCAGTTGTGGTAAATCATCCTATAACATGGCAAATCATACTCAAATGTGTTCAGTTGTGGTAAACCATGCTAGAACAGGGTAAATCAAGGTGAATCATACTAGAACTTGGTATATCACTGGTTTGCTTTAGTGAAGAATACTGGTGAAACCAAGTAGTTCAGAATGAAAATGAGCCAATAAGTAGTCTTCTACTGCCCTCTGCTGGCCATTATGCTTATTAACAGTCTTTTCACATGTGCATTCATATCTTTAGACTCTTAAAAATCCCTTATATAACTATTACTATTATGACACAATCATATTTTGTCAAAGTTTATCAATTCATTTGTTCTAATGCTTCACATAATGGCTAGCCACGTGGTAAATCATGGTAAATAAAGCTAGAAACATGGTAAATCATAGTAAATAAGGTAAATAATGCTAGAATCCTGGTAAATCATTCTAGAATGTGGTATATCATGGTAAACTATGGTAAATCATGCTAGATTCATGGTAAATCATACTGGAACATGGTAAATCATGAAAAATCACACTAAATGTGGTATATCAAGGTAAATCATGCTAAAACATGGTCTATTCCATCTATGATGTAAGTGGTTAAATGCTTGCTACATAAAACTTAATGTCTTTTGATGCTTGTGTGCTTAAAAATCTTAAAGGCCTTAACAGCTTGAACACCGCTAAATGCTGCTAGCAGCTTTAATTATTATTATTATTATTCTTCTGCCGTAAAACGCATCGTGCAGACCAAACCGTAAATGCTAGAGACTTGAAACTTTGTCAGATGGTAGTACAAAAATCGAGGAGAGGTTATCAAATTATGAGCCGATTGGCCATAGGTGGCGCTATAGCAACCAATTGCGCAAAACTGCTCATAACTCCTAAACCGTAAGTCGTAGACTCAAGTGTCTTATATCATTGGAAAGCTGGACTTCTGACTTAAAAAACGTATATCTCCGATTTAATTTCCGCCATATTGGATTTTCCGCCATTTTGAATTTTGTTGAAAAACTACTTTTGCGAACTAGTCCCTGGTTTTTTGCCCGATCGGAACCAAACCAGTGCAGAAATGTTCTCTGGAGACTGAATATCAATAATTATCGAAAAAAAGTTGAAATTTCGATTTACGGTCGCTAGGGGCAGTAAAACAATCATTGTGGGAGGAGCCTATTTTACTAAAATGGCTATAACTCGAAAAGTAAATGAGATATCCTCACCAAACTTGGTACACATGTGCATGCGTTCAATCTGAGGTCACAGTAAAAAAATCGCGACGATCGAACACTAGGTGGCGCTATAACATTAAAAAAAACATAAAAGGGGGTGTGGCCACCTGACCGTTAGTCCGATTGACTTGAAAATTGGTATGCAGTGTCTTGGTCCAAGGCGCCATGTATGTGTAAAAGGATATTGGCGTATCACAAAAAACATGGCCGCCATCGACCAATGAAGTTTGAGCACCTATGAGACAAGGTTAACGGAGGCCGATCGGAACGAAACTCGCTGGGCATGTTTGACTCATGGCCCTAGAGGTCTGTAAGAATTTTGAAAGAAATCGGCCACTAGTTGGCGCTAACGAGTTTTATGGCTCTGTAATCACGTGATGTTGCACAAATCCCCACAAAATGCATATCATTTGATAGATCTCCTAATGCTGAACAACTTTGCCTCTAGAACCATATCTGTCAATCAAATCGTTCATTAAATATTCACAAATATGTTAAAAACCTACTTTTGCGAACTAGTCCCTGGTTTTTTGCACGATCGGAACCAGACCAGTCTAGGACAATTCTCTGGACTGTCTAGATCAATAATTATCGAAAAAAAGTTGAAATTTGCCCTTTGGTTCACTAAAACAGGGTCATTTATAAAATGGGCGTGTCAAAATACACTCAAACGCCTATAAATCATAAATAAAAACTCAGAACTTCACAAAAATTGGTGAGCATATGAGTCATACCATGGTGAAGAAGCATGCAAAGTTTCATGGAGATTGGACAATAGGTGGCGCTATAACTGTTGAAAAGCTTTAAAACCATGTATTTCCTATGGTAAATTGCCTGTAATCATGATAGAAACATGGTAAATCATAGCAAAAAATACTATTACATGGTGTATCATGGCAAATCATGCTAGAAATGTGATGAATCATGGTAAATCATGCTACATCCTGATAAATCATTCTAGAATGTGGTATATCATGGTAAATCATCCTATAGCATGGCAAATCATACTCAAATGTGTTCAGTTGTGGTAAACCATGCTAGAACAGGGTAAATCAAGGTGAATCATACTAGAACTTGGTATATCACTGGTTTGCTTTAGTGAAGAATACTGGTGAAACCAAGTAGTTCAAAATGAAAATGAGCCAATAAGTAGTCTTCTACTGCCCTCTGCTGGCCATTATGCTTATTAACAGTCTTTTCACATGTGCATTCATATCTTTAGACTCTTAACAATCCCTTATATAACTATTACTATTATGACACAATCATATTTTGTCAAAGTTTATCAATTCATTTGTTCTAATGCTTCACATAATGGCTAGCCACGTGGTAAATCATGGTAAATAAAGCTAGAAACATGGTAAATCATAGTAAATAAGGTAAATAATGCTAGAATCCTGGTAAATCATTCTAGAATGTGGTATATCATGGTAAACTATGGTAAATCATGCTAGTTTCATGGTAAATCATACTGGAACATGGTAAATCATGAAAAATCACACTAAATGTGGCATATCATGGTAAATCATGCTAAAACATGGTCTATTCCATCTATGATGTCAGTGGTTAAATGCTTGCTACATTAAACTTAATGTCTTTTGATGCTTGTCTGCTTAAAAATCTTAAAGGCCTTAACAGCTTGAACACCGCTAAATGCTGCTAGCAGCTTTAATTATTATTATTCTTCTGCCGTAAAACGCATCGTGCAGACCAAACCGTAAATGCTAGAGACTTGAAACTTTGTCAGATGGTAGTACAAAAATCGAGGAGAGGTTATCAAATTATGAGCCCGATTGGCCTATAGGTGGCGCTATAGCAATCAATTGCGCGAAACGGCTCATAACTCCTAAACCGTATATCGTAGACTCAAGTGTCTTATATCATTGTAAAGCTGGACTTCTGACTTAAAAAACGTATATCTCCGATTTTAATTCCGCCATATTGGATTTTCCGCCATTTTGAATTTTGTCGAAAAACTACTTTTGCGAACTAGTCCCTGGTTTTTTGCCCGATCGGAACCAAACCAGTGCAGAAATGTTCTCTGGAGTCTGCATATCAATAATTATCGAAAAAAAGTTGAAATTTCGATTTACGGTCGCTAGGGGCAGTAAAACAAACATTGTGGGAGGAGCCTATTTTACTAAAATGGCTATAAATCAAGAAATAAATGAGATATCGTCACCAAACTCAACAGACATGTGTATGAGGACAGTCTGAGGTCACATTAAAAAAATTGCGTCGATTGGCCACATGGTGGCGCTATAACATTAAAAAAACATAAAAAGAGCTATGACCACATGACCGTTAGTCTGATTGACTTGAAAATTGGTATGCAGTGTCTTGGTCCAAGGTGCCATGTATGTGTAAAAGGATATTGGCGTATCACAAAAAACATGGCCGCCATCGACCAATGAAGTTTGAGCACCTATGAGACAAGGTTAACGGAGGCCGATCGGAACGAAACTCGCTGGGCATGTTTGACTCATGGCCCTAGAGGTCTGTAAGAATTTTGAAAGAAATCGGCCACTAGTTGGCGCTAACGAGTTTTATGGCTCTTTAATCACGTGGTGTTGCACAAATCCCCACAAAATGCATATCATTTGATAGATCTCCTAATGCTGAACAACTTTGCCTCTAGAACCATATCTGTCAATCAAATCGTTCATTAAATATTCACAAATATGTTAAAAACCTACTTTTGCGAACTAGTCCCTGGTTTTTCGCACGATCGGAACCAGACCAGTCTAGAACAATTCTCTGGACTGTCTAGATCAATAATTATCGAAAAAAAGTTGAAATTTGGCCTTTGGTTCACTAAAACAGGGTCATTTAAAAAATGGGTGTGTCAAAATACACTCAAACGCCTATAAATCATAAATAAAAACTCAGAACTTCACAAAAATTGGTGAGCATATGAGTCATACCATGGTGAAGAAGCATGCAAAGTTTCATGGAGATCGGACAATAGGTGGCGCTATAACTGTTGAAAAGCTTTAAAACCATGTATTTCCTATGGTAAATTGCCTGTAATCATGATAGAAACATGGTAAATCATAGCAAAAAATACTATTACATGGTGTATCATGGCAAATCATGCTAGAAATGTGATGAATCATGGTAAATCATGCTACATCCTGATAAATCATTCTAGAATGTGGTGTATCATGGTAAATCATCCTATAACATGGCAAATCATACTCAAATGTGTTCAGTTGTGGTAAATCATCCTATAACATGGCAAATCATACTCAAATGTGTTCAGTTGTGGTAAACCATGCTAGAACAGGGTAAATCAAGGTGAATCATACTAGAACTTGGTATATCACTGGTTT
>JAZAVI010000081.1:0-38713 GCA_036326025.1 Chrosomus eos
ATCAAAGGCAGGGGTCTCAAACTCAGCTCAACTTGGGGCCGCTGGAGGGAGAGTCTGGGTCAGGCTGGGCCGCATCAAGTATTCCACAAAAAATAGTATTCAAGTATTCCAAAAAAGGAGCACAACTGATCCAATCTTCTCAATATTTATTATTAACGTTTCTTCTGAACTGTTCCTCTGAATTTGAACATTCCTTTCTGTACATGACTGGTTCTTCATGAGCTGTCCTTCTGACAGTTGAAGTTCATTTTTACTAACTTTCTTTGTCTTTTCCCTATAACACATATTTGTGATATTTATATTTGCTTATGTCCTTTTTATTTTCTTTATACAACACATTAATTTTTTTTTTGGAAGGCACATTTCCTTTTATTATACTTAAGCCGCCTTTCCACTGCACACGACAAACGACAGCCGTCAAACCGGAAGTCATTCATTTCCAATGGAGAGTCGTACGGGAGCTGCGGGGATTTCCGATCATATGCGTATGCGGAAAATTCGGATCCGATTTGAGCTTTGGATCCGTTGAAATATCTGAACTTCTGCGGCTAGACCGTATCCGACCGGCCGACCGGATGTGATGTTTTCTAATCAAAACTATGAGCGCGAGGCTAGAATTACCAATATTTTAACTCTTTAATGTTATTCTCTAAACGCTATTCCTGTAAAATCTCGGTTATTAATAATTATGGCAGAAAAAACAGTTTATAATTATTAAATCATTATTTATATTGATTAGCTTTATAAAATCTATCTGTTTTATTTTAGATCTATTGAGGGGGGTCATTTGTTTTGTGTGGATATATTCATGCATGCATTACATTCATTCAAATCATTCATTTTACCATTGTGAATATCCGAGGGTAACGGTTGCTTCACGACCAATTACAAAGTTCCGTGCGACTGACACTAGGGGGCGAAATGCGACAATCGTATGCGAATGTCGTGTGCAGTGGAAAGGCGGCTTTAGAAAAACAATTATTGCTTTTGAAATACAAATATTTGCAGTCATGTCTGCCCGTCTTATTGAATTCTTTCTACACATGTATGTGTCTCAAATTACTGACTTTGCACAAATCAAAGCAAACCTTCTTATCAACCTGCTGGACACATATTACAAGCTCAAAATGATTATTCTCACATTGTTTTAGAGCAGGGGTCTCCAACACGTCGCTCGCGAGCGGCCAGTAGCTCGTGGCCTGATTGGTGGTAGCTCACCAAGGGGCCTGTTCACATATCGCGCTCACATATTTTGCGCGCTCAAGTTCGTTATTTCAAATGTAGGCGCGCGGCAAGCGCGCTCATAATTGAAGCGACACGCACAGTATGTTTCCACTTCGCGGTCTATGACAACTATTGACAACAAGCCCACCGTAAGCTGTCACGAGACTATCTATGGTAGCCCATAAGGGATAAAAAAAATCATTTTTTTAAAACGCGGCACACGCAACGACGGGCCGCACTAACATTAAACTTTAATGTCAAGTAGGGGGCCACAAAATATCACCCCGCGGGCCGCGCGAGTTTGAGACCCCTGATCAAAGGGATGTTCCGGGTTCAGTACATGTTTATCTCTGAGTCAAAGTTATTTTCTATTTCACAAATGTTGTGACTAAAGTTCAAGATCAGCGGTCGGTGTCCTAATGGGACGCGGAGGGATAATCACAGAAGCACCTCTGGTCATTTGAGTCAATTGTCATGAATGGTTAAAATCTAATCGGTTACCTAACGTAATCTCGGTTCTCTCTAGATGAGGGAACGAGTATTGCGTAAGTTTAGCTTACGCTACGGGAAAGATTCATCTTCTCGAGATATTGAAGCCAAAAATTATCCAAATTTTGTATCTATTGTCAACGCAGTGCAGCAGCTAGCAGACCTAGAGCAGGCTGTCTAGCGTGCTCATTGGCTACCCTGCAGCAACTGTAGCAGCCTACCAGTGAGCTCGGCGTGACGTCCAATGAAGTGCGCTCGCAGGGCGCGAGGGCCAACGCGTTCTAGCCCGCCAGAATGGGCTTGGCTTAGCGTAGATACGCGGGGGTCTCTGGTTTTCATCGACTGAAGCGAAAGAGCGCTCGTGGCGTGAGCATGGCAGGTTACGCAATACTCGTTCCCTCATCTAGAGAGAACCGAGGTTACGTTAGGTAAGCGATTCGTTCTCTTACGAGAGGTTCTCTCGTATTGCGTATAGGGCTGGTACCGATTTTCGATACTTTTTAGGTATCGATCGAATTGCCTCTATACTATCGAGTATCGAAAAATGACACGTTGTTCGGTTCCAGATTTCGATACCTACGGAGTTAACTCGTCAACGTCAGTGCTCAACCAAATACATATGAAATGCACATACACGCAAACTCTACACACACAAGACGCGCAGAACTCTCCGCGCACATACTCATATGAGACGCGACTCACGCGAGCACACACACACAAACTCTCCACGCGCATACTTATATTAGACGCGACTCACGCGAGCACACACACACACACAAACAAACTCTCCACGCACATATTCATATGAGACGCGAGCACACACACATAATACCTTAAAGATGTGGAAAAGTCGATCAAAAGTGTGGGTACGTTTCTCCAGGCTCGATGCCAACAGCGCGCGATGCAGTATTTGCGGTAAAATAATTGCAAGGACCGGTACCACGACATGATGAAGACCTTGACAGTGCAGTAAACATAAAAGTTGCTCTTCTTCGATTGGTAAATGAAGAGATACCTTGTTGATCACTCTGACAGTGTTTATATCGCAATAAATAATAACCTACTGAATGTACACTGCCGTCCAATAGTGTGTTGGTTAGTCAGAATTTCTTTTCAGCAAGGATGCATTAAAGTTATCAAAGGTGACATTAAAACATGTGTAATGTTACAAGATATTTCGTTTTTAAATAAATTGTTCTTTTGAATTTTTTATTCATCAAAGAATCATGAAAAAATGTATCATATTTTCCAAAATATTAAAGGTCCCGTTCTTCGCGATCCCATGTTTCAAACTTAAGTTAGTGTGTAATGTTGTTGTTAGAGTATAAATAATATCTGTAAAATTATAAAGCTCAAAGTTCAATGCCAAGCGAGATATTTTATTTAACAGAAGTCGCCTACAGCGAACGGCCGGTTTGGACTACATCCCTCTACTTCCTTCTTTAATGACGTCAGTAGAACAGTTCTCTGACTAACGTCCGCCCACAGGAATGCTCCATCAACTCGCGCACTTCTTATAACTTACTGTTTACTCAGCTCTTACGGTGATTTTCTGAAGTAAAACTGACGCTTCATCTTTTGTGTGATGTACAATAAACTTTATTAAACTCATCAGTATATTTTTGATCATCGACCTGGTCCGACACAGCAGACTTGTAGCTAGGCTATTAATAATGCTGGATCATTCAAGCAGATGACAAATACGTTATAATAACCGCAATTAAACTACTAAACTATACCTGTTCCATCTCTATACAGCCCTCTGACTCTGTAGGCATTATTGTCCGACTCGAAATGAACACCGTTACTGAGAGTTTCTGATGTTATCATTATTCCATGAGATGAAATTGTCCTAAGAGTCTGAGTGCGAGCTCTTGAAGCTCCGCCCCCTGTGTCGTGCAGCAGCCGCTCATTTGCATTTAAAGGGCACACACTAAAACAGCCCGTTTTTCTGAGTCCTCAAAAAAGACAATTTAAACATGCTGTAAAAAATGATCTGTTGGGTATTTTGAGCTGAAACTTCACAGACACACTCTGGGGACATCAGAGACCTATTTTACATCTTGTAAAAAGGGGCGTAGAACGGGACCTTTAAGCAGCAAACTGTTTTCATATGTCTGAAGGGTCATGTGACACTGATGTAATGATTTTGAAAATTCAGCTTTGAATTCAATTAATTTCAATAAATTTCATTTTGAAATATATTCAAATAAGATTTAAAATTGTAATACTATTTCACAATATTACAAGTTTTACTGTATTTTTTATTTAAAAAAAATCAGCTTTGGTGAGCATGAGCTCTTTATAAAACGTTTTTTGTTCCTTTGTGCAGTGGCGAAGGAGCATGAGTCAAACTGAAAAAAAATAAAACCAAAGTTTTTCTGAGGTAATGTGTTATGATATACACAATATCAATATATTGTGTTTTTTATTAATTTGGTGTTATTATGCGCAGCTGAGTGAACAACACAGGTTTACTGTGTATCGCATTTGGCTTTCTGCTGATTGCAAACGCAGGAGACGTGGACTTCCAATAATTTGTTGGCCTGAGTCCACGCGCTATGTGTGTGTGCGAATACACTGCAGACTTACTCTCGCTCGTACCCAAGGTAAATCATCAACACTATCATCCCTTACATGTGTTTTTTATTTAACTAAATAAAATATAATCAGCTAAAAGCATGCGCAGGTCAATTTACTAAGTGCGCACCCGAGTCCATGATTCTTTCACATCCACGTGAACCGCGGCCCGGTTCGGGAGCAGCCGAACTCAGCACCTCCTCCAGGTTGTCTCGAATTTGGTACAAAATTACTAAATATGCAGCGCGAATTATATATTTCTAACTCCTAACAATTGGCCACTGAACCAGCTAATTCTTCATTTGATTCGATCCGTGATTACAACTTGACACAACCGATCGCATTTTACTGATGCAAAAGACGCGCGCGCGCACACACACACTCAGAGTGAGCGCGGTGTGTCAGTGTGTACCGGCTGTGGTAGAATATTAAATAATGACGCGCATGGTGTGTATAATTCAAACTAGTCAACATTAACAGTAGCTGCTGTTCGGTTTTCATACTGCTGCTCTCCTTCTAGTCACTTCTGAATTTGACGCAACTGAACATCTCTTGATTAAAGCTCCAGGTGACGGGTTGCCAGATATCACAAAAAGAGCAAAACAAACCCCTTAAAAACGCAGTATAATAAGCAGACATGGCAAAAAATGTACCGGAGAACACATTTAAACATAATAGTATTGCTAATATTATCCTACAAAATTAAAAGCAAGTAACTAATTTATTATGAATAGAATAGTTCAAAATAAAATATTTAGATATTATAAACTGATTGATGAGGTAAAGCAGTAACATGAGATTGAAAAATTATTCAGCAACACTTTATTTAAAGTTTAATTGCACCTATGAGTTGTATTTAATTTCAGTCAGTTGGGGGAAGTTCTTCTAAAAGTTGATGAATGTGTTTTGTTCACTATATTTAGCTATCAAAATAGTTTACCAAATAAATTATTTGCCAAATAAAAGTCAAACAAGGGACGTGCACAGGGGGGTTTGCTCAGGTTGCCCGGGCAACTGCCCATATGCCCTTCTCGACTCACGTTGCCCTTCCGAGAAGAAAAAGAAAAAATCGTACAATGGATGCAGAATTTCACGTTAGGCCTAGATTAAAAAAACAAACAAACAAAAAAAACGCAAAGCCTCATTCACTTCCATTCGGGCACCGAAAGTGAAAGTCAGTAGGGGAAGTGCAACTTCTGTTTACGTGGCTGCAGCGCTGCACGCGACCGAATCCTACTACAAAATCATGCGTAGTTGCCCAGTTACCATACGTACCATCAGAACTGAATACCATAGACTACGAGCAAGAAGCACAACTGAATGTACGGGAAGCCAAAAGGTTAAAAAAGGATTGTATTTTTTCCCGAAATCTAAGCGTTTTTTGTTTGTTTGTTTTTTTAGAAGCGAGTTTTTCCCCATCTGTCAATTCAATCCAGATTATTTCTTTTCAAATTAAAATAAAATAAAATAATAATTTAAAAAAAACAATAATATGAGGAACTCTTTTTCTCATGTGTATTTTGGTGACATTTAACATTAATACATTTTGTATAGGCCTACTGTTTACAAAGTTCTTTATCATAAACCTGTCATCTCTGACGTTTTGCAATCTTTATAAATAATAATAAGACCATAATATGAGGCATTGAGTTTGGACAAAATGGTCAGATAAGGCAATTTGTATGGGCAAAATTAAACTGAATATATTCAGACATAATACAAAAACTATGAACAAGTGCAAGATTGATTCAATTCACAGAAATATTACTGGAGTGTGAGAACCATTTTATTATGCTGCAGGGATTTTCATGACTCAAGTCATGTTTTTCTGTGTTATTATTAGTAGTAGTTAAGGTGATTGAGTGCTAAATTTCAGTTTTTTACTTTTGTGTATATATATTTTAATAAAGACCCTGTTATTCTCAGTCCTTCAGAGGGGGGGTTATGCCCTTTTTTCAGGTCAGAGCAACTGCCCCTCAAAATTCCTGTGCACGTCCCTGCATTGGCATGTAATTTACGGTGGATAAGCTGCTGGATAAAGCTTTAAAATGGACCTTGAAAAAGTGCTTGAATTTGACCTTGGAAAAGGTGTACGAACCCTGTCTATTAACACTAAAGGTTTATAAAAAGAACCACAACCAATGTGAGTTATAACTTTTAATAAAAAAAAATAATAATATTAACACTTTTACACTCAAAGCTCTGCGGATTCAGCCATCTCCTCCAGAAGAAAATGGCATCGCTGAGATTCGAGACGGTAATAGGACACTCTATATGCGGGAGATAAGTGTGATGTTTTAAAATGCAGTGAATGTTTAACAACAATAATCTGGGGCCATCTGCAATATTTGCCTATAAGGGGTTAAAAACAAAAATGAAAAGAATAATAGCTGCAAGGTTCAAGCGTTTTAAGACCTTCATGCCAACTACTGTATGCTGTTAAGGTCTTGGCCGACCCGAAATGTAGGACTGACAGCCTGACACCATAAAATATCCATGATGGAGAATATGCTAATTAACTAAACACATTCACTAAAGCATGAAAGTCTTTAAAGGGCACCTATTATGCCCCTTTTTACGAGATGTTATATTGATCTCGGGAGTCCCCAGAATGTATTTGTGAAGTTTCAGCACAAAATACCCTACAGTTAATTTATTATAACCATATTAAAATGTCATTTTTGGGGCCTGTTTTAAAAAGAGCTGTTTTGGTGTGTATCACTTTAAATGTAAATGAGCTGCATATCCCCGCCCTGCCTTTGGATGAGGGCGTAACTTGATACCTATGGCAGTCGGTAAAAGCAGAAGCTGAGAGTGAAAGACCCGCTGTTTTTATGGCATTCAGCCGTACATGTTTGAATCAGACCCAGATGATGAAGAGACTCCAGCAGAATAAACACAAATGAGAATGGAGAACGTCTCGGAATGGTTATTTGATACATTTATGTACTTATAGAGTTGTAATCGCGTCCCCTTTGCAAGTATGGATGAGCGAGCAACACACACACAGACTGTGATAAAGTTGGCGCAATTTTTTTGAAACTACAAACACAAATACTGTGATAACGTTTGCTACGTACAAACGAAATGACATTTATGTGAGGGACCTGTTGCATCATGTTTACATTATTACTTGTCCTACAGGTGCTTATGTGGCAAATGTGAGAAGATGGCTACAGAACATACACAGTTTTTAATACAATATCTTTAAAATATATATTTAAAAACGTGTGGTTAGACACTATACAAACAAGGTTTAAATTATATAACAGTTACACAGACATCATACGACGACGACAACAACAACTTTAGACGCATTTGTTTTTGAATTGGCTGACATCGACTGAAATAACTTTGCTCAAAAATCATAAAATACACTTACTTCTTCTGGAGGTGACTTGGTTCGCGAACAGTAGGCAACGATCCACATTTGAGGATTACATTGAAGCAAGACCTGCCTTGAATTGACCCCGTTCACAAAACAGTCACGTCAGAAAATGATTTGCGCAAACATAAACGTATTTTGGAAGTATATCCAGCGCCCCATTTTTTGTGAATTTCCTGAAAATGACATACCCAAATACAAATGTCTGTAGCTCTTAAACCCTATGGTCCACATTCATAACTTTGATCTTTTTTTAAACAAGACACTTGAAACTTTGTTACCCAAGAGTCATTATAACTCAAAGTAGCATAGGAACAGAGTAAAACAAGGTTAAATTTACATGAATGTGACTCGCGATTTCTTTGAATTAACTTCACTTAGGGAAAAATGTATCATACTTTTATGTTAAGGGCCTGAAAACACCATAAAGATAAAATTGAATGTCTGACCATGTTTAGATTCAAATTTGAGGATGATACTCCCAAAAATGTAGTTTCTGTAAGCTTTTATTCAAGAAAAGTATAGGCGTCCTTTCCAAAATGCAATTTGGAGACTCCAAATGGACACCTGGCACCCAACCACTTTACATAAGGGGTAAACACTACATAGGTCAACAACAACTGTTATGCCCTTCAAACCACACAAGAAAAAAAACGATTTCAGCACAACATTTTAACAAAATTATCTTTATTTTGAACAATTCTAATAGCAAAAACAGTAATTTCTCACTAAATGTATAGACATTGCAGAAGTGTTCATTTTCCAACTAATGTATAAAATATATAAAAAGAAAAACATAAATGTTTTAGAACATTTGCAATTGCAAACGTGGTTTTTACTCAAATAAATTGCAATAAACTGATACTTATAATGAATATCCTATTACTTTCTGTTGCTCTTCGTCATTGCTCCTCTGCATCTTCTGCAAAAACACCTTCAAATCTCTTCTGTAGTCGACGATCCATGAAAGAGGTGCTCAGATATAAGCTTTAGAGTAAATCCGTGCATTTATGCAAGCTCCATGTGTCAAAACATCACGTTTATGTGTCTGTTTACATTCTGGTCGGCTAACTCGGCTATCTATGTGTGTGCGTGCCGCGCGCATGGCGAAAGCGCACATGTGAATGAAAACTTTGCGCATTTAAAGGAGCATTTCACCCCTGGGAACCTTGATCTTCATTAAAAGTGGGTCATATATGTATTCGAAATCTGTCAAAATTTTCAAATTTGGTGCCTTTTTGACCGAGTTATGACAGAAAGTAACTTTATAGCGCATTAGTTTGGTAAACCACATTTCCCACAATGCAACGCGTTTGAACAGCTCCAGAAGCCACTCCCACTAATCCAGAACGCGGCATTACTGCACAAACAGTTCACTGTTGACGTTACGTTTTAAACGGGAATCATAACGTGACAATGCTTTAAGATATTGTTTATATTTGACAAGATTAATCATATATACATGTAAAAGACTTACTTTACAGTCAGGCGTCCATTTCTCCCTGCTGGCTTCGGCTGTCGTTTCCGGTTAATTTTCGGGATGCGGAAATATAGCTATATCTAGGACCCCTCTGTCCATATGCGGTGCGAAACTCGGATGGTTCACAACACAACACTCCATGTCCGTGTCTGCCTCAGACAGACTCTAGCTCGGTGTCCATAGGCGCACAGTTTTACAGCACGAGCACCACCAATTCGCTACAGCGCGAGCAAGCCCGGGCTTCTCTTCTGCGCCGGGCTGGTCTCCTGCGGCGGCCGCAGCCGACGCCGCCGCCGCCGCCTCTTGTTCCTCCATCAGCCTCAGCTGCTCTTCGCTATATTGTGGCTCGTATCCACGTAGCCACGAACATCAGTTTCGAGCAAAAGATTTTCAAAATCCTCGTCTTCCATATCGTGTGTCGTAAATTCAGCCATTATGGTAAATCTAACTCCTTGAGCGCTTGTTAGCTTAGCTTGCTGTCTTCCAAGCAAGATGGCGGATTAATAGTTTAGTTTCTTCAGGTTTAGTCCCACCCACTGATCTGTAATAGGCCGGTGGGGTCAGTGGGTCCCACGCCCTTGAATAATAATGAGCTAAAGGCTGTAGTTTTCTTAATATGCAATGAAATTTATCTTCCGTCCTATCGTGACGCAAAATGACGATATTTACGTCACGATAGGACGGAAGTAAAACACTTAAATCCTTTTTTCTCCCATCTCAGAAAAAAACAAGCAAAATTCCACCATCATTATAATATATGACTGGGTTTCTAACAATACAAACCTTAATGCAAATGGGTGAAGTGACCCTTTAAAATGACGAAAATGCTTGCGTGAACTGTCTATCACTGCAATCGATTTTAGTTGGCTAATACTGCCATCCCAGGCTTTTATCCAGTCGAAAGCGCAGCTCCGTGATGGACAGCGCGCTCAGCCTGTCAAGGACTGTTTTGGTCTGTAACACAGCCTGTGATTGAAGGAGAGAGAAGTGGAATGTACCATTCGATCAGGAAGAGTCTTATCTACGGGGGTGAGATGGCTTTTGAGTGTTGGAATACGGATTAGAATCGATATTTCTTTGAAACTGAACATCATGCGAACTCTATGTCAAAAACGCTCATACAAACAGAGGAGTATATTTCATTTTTTCCCTATTTTTTCGTTGTTTTGGATTAAAAAGTGGGATGCATTTAGAAGACTGGACCCTAACACTGTGATGTATGCTGTTGTTTCATGGATTTGTCCGAACTGATATGAACCATAGACATAATCTAATACATAGACGCCCTATTGGCCGCTGGAGCGTACGTCAACGGCGCCGCCATATTGGGGATGGCAACTTTCCCATACCTCTCATACTGGGAATTGAGAAAAATGCCTGTTTTGTGCGCTGCTTGGGGCTTTACAAATCGCCACACAATTGAAAACAGCTTTCGAGGAATTATCTTTCACAGGCAAGACTGAACGTTTGTTTTTGGTTGTATTTGGTCATTATTTAATTAGTAATAGTAACGTTGAGAGGATAAATTAAAAAATACTACTGTTATTGTGTCACGAAATGGAGTTTTAATAGTTTTTCAGTCGACAATGTTGTTGTTTAAATCTCAAATATGTGGTTTGTTTATAAAGATAGCGCCTATTTAAAAATTTGATCTGACGGTTTCGGAGTTGTAAGATGCGATCACCGGGCGCTCAGCGCACATTAACCCAGCAATGGACAGCCTTACCTCGGCCAGTGCGTCTGAAGTTTGCCGCCGGCTCGGATGTCTCTAGTCTAGTGGTTAAACATGAGATATTATTCGTCTTGTGTAAATCTAACGGGTGATCTTTGGTCTCATTAATCTATAAATGGTTCCCTGGTAAATCGTTTTGGCTGAGGGCAAAGTGAAGTTTCGTAACTTTATATTTAGGCTATTTTAACGTTGTATCCTGCTGTATGTTTAACTGAAGGTACTTCTGTTATAATGGCTATTACTGATCAATAAAACTGAAATTTAACAAAAATAGTTAAATATTAAATATAAGTCACTATTTAACTTATTTTTTGTGTATATTCTGTAATTGATATTTCTTATTCTATTGCTATTATTATAGTATTATTAATAAACCATATGCTATTATCAATATTTTTATGATTATATTATTGTATGATATTATATAATTATAAATTACTATTTTATTTGCTGTATACTATTTGTTTATTTTATTGACTAAACGTTTCACTATTACTTCTCACAAATGTTATATTTACTGCATTGCACAGTAGTTGTACCATAACATATTATGTATTAGCATAAAGGATCCATCAGTTATCTTTGTTATTGCTCAAATCTGGTCAATCACAGAAAATGCTTTTTCCACAATAAGAAAACTTAAATTATATCTCAGTATGGGGGTCTTCATCAATCTTATCCAAGAATAAAAAGCCAGATACTTGACAAGTCTGAGCTTTGACCATTCTTTATTAAAACAAATATTTTACAAGTGCAACTATTGAGATTTTAAATAAGTAGAGATGGAACTTTTTGTACACCACATACAAACCACTGAAATCGGTTGATAAATATAAAAACAGTTTTTGTTTTTATCCAGAAAAAATGCAGCTCACCCTTGATTACAGCATGGATTACAGCGCAGTCTTGCCCTCCGCAAAATGGCGGACCCGTTGACGTATCGCAGCAACGTTCCAAAGCGGCCAATAGGGCGTCTATGTATTATATTATGTCTATGATATGAACTATACGAGATGAAAGATGAGTATTGCGTTTCATTTTGTTCATTTTCAAATGAAAAGTCCTTTTGCATTTCATTTAACCCTTTCCTCTCTGGTGTATTGATTGCAAAAACAAGTTTAGAACATGATTCTTGAGTGTTTTAGCTTTCAAATGATGCATAGTTTATGATAGTCAGTTGAATATTTGTTATAAAACAAAGCTTTAAAATGTAATAAAAGTATAGCCACGCCCTCGACGGCCCGCCCTCGGGCCGGTGCTTGATAAGGGGTTAAGTGGCGCCTTTCCTTCGTAAATAAAATCCATCCACTGCGTTTTCAGTGGCTCTGATGTCGGAAGTAAGTGAAAACTATATGTACATTATTATTACATCCCACAACAGAACGCTTATGCGGCTGTCGTTGAAACAATGGAGGATGTGTACAGATCACCGAGGGCGGGGTCTATGCCAAAACCAGTGTCAATCAAACCACGTCGGTGGGGCTTGCGCAATTCTACGTCACAAAGCACCACATCTGAGAACAGCTTGTTCTGAGACAGTGCTTATGATTTATTGAGATTTTAAAAAAACCACTGGGTGGATTTTTATCATTCTAGGGTGGTTTTGCTCACACACTGCCAACACACATTTATGTTCAAACAGCATGTAAAAGTGAGTTTTGCATAATAGGTGCCCTTTAACAATAATACTTAATATAGACTAGCATGCTTAAACACACATGCACAAATTTTGTTTTAGATACAGATATTTAAAATATATGATGGGTAACAAAATGTTTACTGCAAGTGTCCTCTGTAAACACAATTTTCATGTTTCGCATTACTCCTAATGCACAATTGTCAAAACTAATGTTTCAACAGATATGAAGTGAGGGATTTTGATAAATATGATTGTAAATGTTATAATAGTGATTTTATAATGTCTAAATATGAATTATAGAAACACATTAGTGAGTTAAAAAGACTATTATAAGCAGCAGAGGACCACTCATTACCTTTCAGTTAAATGTTTTAAAAGTGTTTTAAAAGTTTCAGTCTCCACTAAAGCAAGGCACATGTCCATGTAAACACACACACACACACACACACACACACACACACACACACACACACACACACACACACACACACACACACACACACACACACACACACACACACACACACACACACACACACACACACACACACACACACAATTTGTTGTAGATATAGATATTTGAAATAAATTATAGTTACATAAATGCTTATTTCAGGCCTCTCATTTAAAAAATAATTTTCAGGTGTCATTGTGATCATAATGTGATATTGCAAAAAATGGTGCATAAAATTAACAATTGAAGAGGTGAATTTTGACAAAGTCATTTGTAATGTTATTTTAATTAGTTTACAGAGCAGAATGAGCCAATGAGTGCTATCCCCTGCTATTGTGTGGTGATTTTGTGTTTTAGATATAGATATTGTAACAAAACACTTGAGTCTCGGGTGATATTCATAGTCTTTATACAAACTTACATGTATAGACAGCTAGGACTTATGATTATAGTGTCTCATACAGACTTGTATACAGTAATCTATTGCAAATTTCAAACACACACATTAGTTCTCATTAATACAGGTTCATATGTTAGTGATTCTTCATGATTTCCATCTTAAATCATACGCTTAAGGTTCAGTATTATTGAAATCACATTCTGCAAAGCTCCTGTTATCTTAAGGGAAACAGTAGGAAACCACTGAAAGTGTTGTGGTTATTCCCGTTATCCCATAGCCTGCTGCCAGACCAAAGTCTCACATAGACAACATCTCCAACCTCCAGGATCAACACAACTCCATTAGAGGAGTTTAAATCACCCTGAGAATGAGCAGCATATGCTATAACCACACGCTGTTCATTCTTAATAATGTATGCAGCTGATCGAGTTGGGCCATAACCAAATACAGAGAATCTAAACATGTACGCTCCTTTCAGCGGGGCTGTGAAAATACCTAAATCAAAAACAAGAGATACAGAATCAGCTTTTTTTCTGTGTGATTGCTTTGTTACCAAGAACACTGTGTTAGAAAGATGAGAGATGATTTCAGGCTACGTTTACACGACAGCAATGTCCTAAAAACAAAAGTTTTTTTCTTCGCGTTTTTCACATACCAACAACAATGTTGTCAATATGTTCACCGTTTACACAGATCTGTGGAAAAGCTTTAAAACGCTGTATTCTGCTGCCAGGCCAGTAGTCGGCTATGTCACTTTGTATAGAAACACAGTAGTATAGACTATAGACTGATCATGAAATCGTGAACATGTTTTTTTTTGTTGCGTTTTCAGGCCCCCAAAATGCATACAAAGTTTTTACATTACATTACATACATTACACAACTGCAGAGAGGTCTGAGTGGAGTAGAAGAGTTTTCATTACTATAAACTGAGTTTTATGACTCATTTCATTGATTATTACCTGTGATTGGGTTGTAGGCGTTCCCTATGTTTGTGAAGACGTTCCTGTAGGTTAGTGTGATTTCAGTGGTAAAAGGACCAATATATCCATCGCCAGATTGCATCAGTGAAGCTGAAAAAGCTATTTCTCTGTCTGTTATTGAAAAACATAAGCAATATAGTGATATATTACTGTATTACACTGAGAATGTATTCACTGAATATCATTCAAGCACACTTTCACCTCTATTTTCCTTTCTCAACTCCACTTGACTCAGAGTAAGATTAGACATTTCTGTGAAGGAATAAAGATTCTGTTAGATGACATTTACACTGCTTATTGTAATAGATTGACTAAACAATTTACACAGTATATACTCAACTTTAAACTAACATTTATGTTATATAACGTATGTAATGTATTGCATTGGTGTTTTACTTTGAGGATCATTTGGCGCTTTTCCACTGCATGTTACGGCTCGATACGGCTCAGTACGGTTCGGCGCGGCACGGTTCGGCTCGCTTCGCTTTTCCACTGTGTGGTACGACTCGGCACGGCACGGCTCGCTTTAGCTCGATTGCTTTTCCACTGCAGTTAGTACCGATTCAAAGTGGGTGGGATTATAGACTGATCGTTACAGTTTATCCACTCCTCGGCAACCAACGAGATGAACGTCTGCACTTCGTCCACTGAACACGATTCAGCCATTTCTTTTTTGGAAGTTTTTTTTCTTTATTTTCTTAATTTTTTTCGTTATTTTTTCTTCAAGCAAGCAGTTTTAAAACAGGTGCTACAGCGGTGGCTGTTACTGGCTATTTAAATCCAGCGGGTTTGATGTCTCGCATGCAAATACAATGACGTTGGTAGTGACGATTCTGTCTGTCTGACCAATCAGTGATCTGCATTGTTTCACGTCACATTTTAGTACCGGTACGGTACGCTTGGAACCTCAACAGAGGTGGTACCATTTAAAGCGAACCGTACCGTACCGTACCATGCAGTGGAAAAGCGCCACAAGTGAGCCGTACCGAGCCGAGCCGTACCATGCAGTGGAAAAGTGCCAATTGATAAAAAAATTAATGTTGTGGTGAGGTACCGTCATTTTTCTTGTTAATCTCTTCCAGAATAACATCATTTTTCTTGTTCATCTCTTCTAGGATAAACGTCTTTTGTTCACTCAGTCTCGTCTCTAAAGCTCTGTTGATGGTTTTCTGCTCTGTAACTGTGGCGGTCAGTTCTCTGATGTTTGTTTTCTGCTCTGTAACTGTGGCGGTCAGTTCTCTCAGTGCTGCATGGATGTCAGTGAAGAACAGATGGTAGTTTTGTTGGCTGTCAGTTGAAGCTTCATATCTCAAAGTGTCTGTTTGAGGTGTATTTTGTCCTCCGTCCTCAGATCTGAGCTGTTGACTGATCTCATTCTCATTGAGTCCTCCATCTACCTGATGCTGTACCACAAACACAAAGGTTTCCAACAGCAGCAGTAAACACACTAAACCCTTCATTCTTCACTGATGTTTGTTTCCAGCTCTTGCTCTTCATCCTCACAGCCTCTCATGTTCCTTTTATAGTGTCCTGATTTACTGTCTTTTGTACTTTATCTATATTGCTTAAGATAAAAAAAAGTAGTTCAAGTTAAATGTTAATCAGAATTAGTGGAATATAGCACGAAGTAGAGGTAGAGTTTTATCAGTAGATGTTTATCACTACATTTGTGGCACTATGGTGATCTCAACAGAAAATAACTTTGACATTTTTTTTTAGTAGATTAGCGGTCAACATTTATGAACACCTCCGGTCGTGTGAATGGATTGTCAGATCTGCACGCTAACGCAGGTTAAAATCTCACACTTTAATAGTATTTATAGCACCTAACTTAATAAAACAGGCTGTGTGACAATGAGGAATGACTACCTCAAAATCTACATCCATATGTAAGTTTGAGTGACTTTATTTACCATATTTACCCGAATATAAGACGACCCTGAATATAAGACGACCCCCATTTTCCAGACTTATTTTGGGGGGAAAGAGACTTTTGTGGAAAAAAATCTGGTTTTCAACAGAAAATAATTTTATTTGAAAATTCTAGTGATAATTCATTGAAAAAAAAAACATTTTTTTAACACCATTCATTAAATATTTGGATTAATTTGTCACAAAATAAAGTGCACTCTGTTAATGAGTTGAAGAGAGAAATGAATGAATGAGTGACAAAAATTAATAACCGTCCTTTTCATGAAAATGCAATAATTATGTAGGCTACGTATGTATGTAATTGTGGTTAGGGTGGCCATACAACAGTCCGGATTTTAAGCAAAAACCTCGTCTTATATTTGGGTATATACGGTAAATTAAATACATTAGCTATTGTCACATGCCAGTGATTATCCCGACCTCTCATATATTTCTGACCTCTGATATAGACGTTCACACCACTCTCTGGCTGTGTTTACGCTTGGCATTAACATGCGACCTGTATCCGGATGTTGTCCACATACACATTGAAAAGACAAGTGTAAACACGCTTCTGATCAGAATGTTGTTGAGGAAGGCCTATCTGAGAATGGCATTTCCTGCACTTCTTCATTCTTCCCAAATCATCGCCAGAAAAGAAAGGGTCACAATAAGTGCTTCATTTCTGGACAAAGCACTGCCAGTGTCAAGCAACGGTCGGGGTTAATGAAAGACATAACTATTTAAGACCCCATTGTAAGAGAGGGGTTAGGAAGCACTGGGGCTGGTAGACTAAAGTCATGTGCCTGCATGGGATATCTGTTATAGGAAATCAGATGCTAATCTTTTGCAAGCTATTGCTCATTTTGCATTAGGAAAACCACCTATTTGCTCTTGCTTATTAAACCATAATTGCTTACTAACGCTTAGGGAAGGCTTGCTAAAAAATACTGTTCAGGTATTGGTTGACTTACCGAAACAGGCCAATCAGGATGCTCTCTGTCATACATGCGCTTCATGAGGCACACACACGCTCTCTCCCTCTCTGCCGTGCGCGCGCTATAAGGTTTGGAGTCTGTTCTGTCTCGCATACGTGTCCTTGGTTATCAAACTTTAACTATTGGCTGTATTTCTTCAATCAGCTGTCACTTTAGCATGAGGCCAGTAGCATATAGCATTAGCTCCTTAGTCTGAGCAAACTCGATCACGTCAAACTAGGTGGGCGTGGTTTCAGCAACAGGCACATCAGCTCTTATCTCCTCTTAAAAGTGATCGGACAGACCAAACTGTAAGTCGTAGACTTGAAACTTTGAGGGCTGGTAGTACTCACACCCCCTACAACATCACCAAGGCCCGTCCCGATTGGCCTGACGGGGGCGCTACAGCGGTCAAAAGTACGAAATGGCTCATAACTCCTAAACCGTTAGACATAGGCTCAATTGTCTTAAATTTTTGCACAGTTTCTTCACAGCTTGGAGTGCTGCTGTTGGAATGCTAGCTGTTTTCCAGTTCTCTGGGACTGTTAGGCAATGGAAGGCATGTAATATTTCCCATTTGGAATTATCTCCTCCTTTAAAGCGTCTCTGAAGCTCTTGTATCATTGTGTCCACAAAAACGTAATACACTTTAACATGGTAGTACTCCAGCAAAGTTGGGAAAGCATGGTCAGTCGTAGCTGATGTGGCAACAAACATGAACTTCTCTGGCACTTTCCTCCTCCTAGCTTGACCGGGGACCTCAGATGGAGGATCCAGGCCCACTGATGCAGCCTTCTCTGTAGCCTGTTTATAAATGTTCTCAAACTCTTCTTCTGTTCTACTGTAGGTAAGCCTATTTAAAACTCCACCAACAATGTATCAGATGCAACTGCAGTCACCTGGAGGATTGGACAGGTCACAAGACAAATAAAGAACTCAAAATCGTTTGCAGCCCCATCATAACCTTGACCCCGGATGTTTTCTATTTTCAGGTCATTTTCTTCCAGTAGAACCCGAGATTGCGTGAGAGAGACCGAGTGTTTCTGCGCACGAGTGACAGTGCGCACGAAAGACCGAGTGTGCGTGAGAGAGACCGAGTGTGTCTGATATTGCGTGAGTGTTACGTTCCACGCGTGTGTGTGTTATGTTTTTATTATCCTTTGCACATTGGTGTGTTTATCACCTGATGGTCGTTATGCTCATTATTCTCTCTCTGTCTATATCACCCGATCTCTGCTTATAGGTTGCTGTGATTGGCCGAGTCGGACGTCATTCATCCTTAGGGCGGGGCTTGGTGATTAATTGGAGGCCGTCCCAGCTGGTTAAAAGGATGTTGTGTTCATTGTCACGGTCTCTCTCTGAAGATTTTGGTAGCAAACCCTACACTCTCTGTAGCAATCTGTGCTCTTTGTAAATGATTTGTGCTCTTAGTAGTGATCTGAGTTCTTACTAGCGGAATGAGTACATGTATGCTTTTGCCTGAATGAGGGTTGTGCTCTGTGCTTTGTATGTGACATGTTTTCCTTTTTGAATGGGTGAGATCCATTTGTGTTGTCTATCTTTTGTTTGCTTTTCTGGGAAAAGAACAGAGGCAAGTATATCGCGATATACATTGCACCCGTAGCAGACAACTGTTAGACACACCAGGTAAGAAGTGAGCGCCATGCTTTGTATTTCTGTTTTATTAGATAGTTGAGTTACGGTGCCAAATGCACCGATTTCGGTTTATTTTCTACATTTTATTTTCTACATGCGATACTCAGCAAATAATCTTTCCTACATTTATCTAACTGCTCCACTGCAGGTGCACTCACAAAGGTCTCTAGATCAAAATCAGCCATACTAACTTCTGTAGCTAAGAACAGAAGCTAAGAGCGCTGGTTTTGTTAAACTGGTTGATTCTTAAGTACAATTTGTCAGTACTCTTTCCACCACTGACACACACACAAGTTTTACAATGGCAGTGAATGGCTGGAGAAAATTTGAAGCCCAAAAAAGTGCATTTTTCGGTTTATTTTCTACATTTTACTTTGGTTAGATTAGGTTTAGATTTAGGGAGTGTTTTGTTATCTTGTGTTCATTCTTTTGGCGCCACTTTTGTTCTTTTCCTATTTATTGTTTGTTTATTCACCCTATCATTTATTGTATGTAGCACACAGTATTATTTGACTGGATTCAGTGGCTTCGGCTTATGGAAATAAATTCCAGTTATTTTCTCTTCAAAACGAGTCTGACATGTTTTTCCACCACACTCCACTTCCAGCAGTACATTCAATATATAAATGTTGCGGTACCAGCCCTAGACCCACAACGGTTCGTAACATTAAAAGAGACTGCGTTTCTGCGCATGAGCGACAGTGCGTGCGAGAGAGAGACCGAGTGTGTCCGAGATTGCGTGAGAAAGACCGAGTGTGTCTGAGATTGCGTGAGAGAGACTGAGTGTTTCTGCGCACGAGCGACAGTGCGTGAGAGAGACCGAGTGTGTCCGAGATTGCGTGAGAGGAGACCGAGTGTGTCCGAGATTGCGTGAGAGAGACCGAGTGTGTCCGAGATTGCGCGAGAGAGACCGAGTGTGTCCGAGATTGCGCGAGAGAGACCGAGTGTGTCTGAGATTGCGTGAGAGAGACCGAGTGTGTCCGAGATTGCGTGAGAGAGACCGAGTGTGTCCGAGATTGCGTGAGAGAGACGAGTGTGTCCGAGATTGCGTGAGAGAGACCGAGTGTGTCCGAGATTGCGCGAGAGAGACCGAGTGTGTCCGAGATTGCGCGAGAGAGACCGAGTGTGTCCGAGATTGCGTGAGAGAGACCGAGTGTGTCCGAGATTGCGCGAGAGAGACCGAGTGTGTCTGAGATTGCGTGAGAGAGACTGAGTGTTTCTGCGCACGAGCGACAGTGCGCACGAGAGACCGAGTGTGTCCGAGATTGCGTGAGAGAGACCGAGTGTGTCCGAGATTGCGCGAGAGAGAGACCGAGTGTGTCCGAGATTGCGCGAGAGAGACCGAGTGTGTCCGAGATTGCGTGAGAGTGACCGAGTGTGTCCGAGATTGCGCGAGAGTGACCGAGTGTGTCCGAGATTGCGCGAGAGAGACCGAGTGTGTCCGAGATTGCGTGAGAGTGACCGAGTGTGTCCGAGATTGCGTGAGAGTGACCGAGTGTGTCCGAGATTGCGCGAGAGAGACCGAGTGTGTCCGAGATTGCGTGAGAGTGACCGAGTGTGTCCGAGATTGCGCGAGAGAGACCGAGTGTGTCCGAGATTGCGTGAGAGTGACCGAGTGTGTCTGAGCATTAGTAAATTGGTACATACTACATAGTAGGCTAATATATAATTACTAAATACCTTACACACCATAGGAGGTGGTTAATTCATTGTATTTGTTTTTTATATTATTTTATATTGTGTTTATATTTTATATACATTGTATTTATAATTAATATTAGGATAGACTAGAGATATTATCTTCTGTTATAATTATTACCAATTATCCATGCGTGAGTCTTTGTGCATTTGCTTGTCAAATAATGTCAAACATTTTGTTAAAGATTATAACATCTTTGACAAAAAACAAAACACAAGTTTGTGAGTGTGTGCATCTGTGAGTGTGTGCGAGTGTAGTGTACAGAACAAGTTCTGACGTTCAAACAAATCCTGGTAAGTTTTCTGATTTGTATTTTTCATTATTTTTTATAAATTATTTATTGTTCTGACAGCTCAGGTCCCTTTAAACAAAAATATACATCTTTTTGTGCACTTTATTAACAAGGACCTGTTTGTGCACTTTATGAAGATTCTTTGCACTGTGAATTTGCACTGTCAGTTCTGTTTTTGAATAAAGGGTTGAAAATTAATGTTTTTTTTGTTGTTTTTTTAATCCGATTAATCGAAAAAATAATCGTCAGATTAATCGATTATTAAAACAATCGTTAGTAGCAGCCCTACGACGCTGCTATCGCCTAGCATAGCTGTGGCCCCAGATTCCACATAAGACTCTCCCTTGCGATTTCGCTCCGTCTGACGGATCAAACCTGCGCCCAAACCTGAGGTTGATTTGCTGATCAACACATTATTCCATGGCAGCGGAAGAAACTAATGTTGACAAAGTGACGAGTTACAATGTGTTTAATTTTAAAATCTACCGGATCCTCTGTGCATTTAACTTCCTGTGTGGTGCGATCTCATTGATGGGTTTTGACACGTCATGGCCCCAAGAAGAAGTCGTCCTTTTAGCTCGCTTAATGGAATCATGGAGAAATATGATCTGTCAAGCTTTTACAAACACAGCATGTGTTCTCTGGTTTGCTACAAAATGGGAGTCTTTCAGGCTTTTGAAAAAATTTTTATATACTGTATAACAACATACACATAGCTTATGGAACAAAACAATGGGATTGAACATTTCCTTAATTCGTGGTGTTCTCTTCCGTCACCCACTGATGCGGCCAAGTTTTCCCACTGTAATAAAAAGATAATGTTATTAATTTAGGTCTTGACATCAGCCATGAATTAAATTCAAAACAAACATGACAAGGTTAAGGGTAAGTGATGAACAGCAAGCCACCCCTTCATTCAGTAGGTTTAGAAACTTACAGTACCCTGATAACAGTAAATTACCTGCCTATGGTAATATTTTGGTTAAGGTTTGAATATGCATTACTTTATTTATTTCATTTGAAATCATATACCTCTGCTCTGAAGGTATCCATTGTAAAAGACCTCTGCAATTTTCTGCACAATAATAGTCTTAAAAAATGTGGTCATGAAAGACCTCCCAAGTCTTTGGATTTTTGTAAATGCCTTTAACCAATGTGTGTTACTTTAGCATCCCAATGTCAACAACTAATCAATTCAATATAAAGAAAAAGGAAATCCTTGCTCAGAATAAATTGGTGATTATGTTTATGTCCAACATATGTCTCTCCATTACGGCAGTCAGGTTTATCTGCCTTAAACACCACATAACTGATAAAATACACAAACAGTGTAAAACTTGAACTAAAAGTTCAGTGCCAAAAATTGTCCGCCCTCTTATTGGCCTGATGTGATTGCACATTTTGATAAATGAAACTCAGTCTCAGTTAGTTGCTTTGCGTAGTAGTATGTATAAACTTTAGGCAGCATGCGACATATCATAATTTAGTTTTGATTCTAAACAATTAATCCATCAAGTTAATCTCATGGTACCCACATGCACCAAATTAAAATTAATTTAGATTTGAGCAAGAGTTTTGCACAAAATAAATTAAAGGCAAGCTACATATCGTCGCTGCCCGATGAAACTCACATATGTCCAAAACGGTTACTTTTCAGGAAGTGAAAAAAACACCGTAATTCAAAAGCAGTTGAACGTAGCGTTGTCATACTTGGTACGGCATCTTTAAATGTAACCATATAATTGCCAGTGTAATGATATAATCCACATTTGACCAAAATCGAGTTTAAATGGACATACGTGCATATTTTACAGTAACGGTGGTCGATACGCGTTCTTCCGATCATTAAGTAGAATGGCCAAGTCGCGTTTCATTTTGACAGATGAATAGGCTACGCTCAGTTTATTAAATACACTCAGATTATTAAATGTCTCTTGCAAACTATAAAGGGACAATGAATCAATAGGCTACTCTCATTGCTGAACCCAGGGCCGGAGCGTCCATATAGGCGAACTAGGCTTGCCTAGAGCGGCACTTTTGTAAGGGCAGCAAAATGTGTAACAACCGGGAATGAACAATTCACAAAATATATGATCATATAATCACACATAATCAGAGAGTAGCCTTTTTCTTTTCATTCTGAATTATTTCGTTTAAAGACTTTTCAAGCTTTGTGCATTTGATGTATTTCTCATGTCTGTGTGAGGCATACACTGTTAAGTTAGGATTAGATGCGCTCCAGTTAAGGTGCAATGCAAGTGACCGCGGGCGCCTCCATGATTATATTGTCTGGTAGATATTTGCTTCGTATTTATTAAATCCACTCCAGGCAATTGGTTGATGAAAAATGGATTAAAATTAAGATACAATTTATACAAAACGAAATTCACTTTAAAGAAAGGTTTTCTACAAAATAAAACTTAATGATGGTTTCTGACACTCCATGTCTCAAATTGTGCATCCTATTACTCGTGCTGTTCACTTTTCATAAATCAACAAAAATGGAAGAAAAAAAACATAATATTTTAACAAATATGAAACTAAATGCGCTCATTTAATGGCTACAACAGTATACATTTATTTAATTCTGAATTTTGCACACACAATTGAAAGGCTTCCAATCATGTTCACGGATAATTGTGCGTGCATTAATTAATCATTATGATACTAAAACAATAACAAAGTAGGCTATGCTATGTAGCCTACAAAAAAATACAGCCATTTCTGTTTTGTTCTTTTAAACAAAAAAACAAGCTGCACCCTTTTTTTTACATTTCATCTTTCATTCCGAAATGAACGAAAAAGTACACCGACCCAACATGTATTAGCCTTTTTACCCGTTATCAATCTAAATTAATCTCGTTTTTAATTTAACTTAATTTCGTTTTTCTTAATTTAAATTTCGTTTTTTCTTTATTTAAATTTCGTTTTTTTCTTTATTCAATTTTCGTTTTTTCTGTATTTAAATTTCGTTTTTCTTTATTTAAATTTCGTTTTTTCTTTATTTAAATTTCATTTATTTAAATTTAGTTTTTCTTTATTTAAAATTCGTTATTTCTTCATTTAAATCTACCCTTTACTGTGTCAGTAATTTATTAGTCAGAAAAATATTAGACTACCTTAAAAGTAAGCTATTGTTCACAGACCCATGCGTTAACATCTCCACAATAAACAGTGACAATTACTTCCTCTAGCCCTCTGATTATCTTCAATTAGGGTATACACTTGTTATCTTTGGGGTCTCCAGGGACCCCAGACAATAACATTGCATTTTGTAACAGTATAATATATATTTTTTTACAAATGTAATTTTACTCTGTTTATTAATGTTTTTACTCAACATTTGTGCAGTTTTTGGAGGATTTTTGATATCTTTTAAATTTCTAAAAATAAATAAATAAATATTTAAATAAATAGTTTTTTTTACAAAAACAGCATTTTATGTAAAATTCACTTTATAAAAAACCCAGATTTTATTTATGGGGATAAATGGATAATTGTACATGATTTAATGTAAGATTTTTGCCCTTTTTTTGGAAAATGCAGTTTTAAAATAAAAAAAATTCACTTTAACCACTAGATGGCCATAGAGCTCCATTATATGCTCCATTATATGCTATTTGCTGTTTGATTAACCAAAATACATCTTCTCACAAGTTGGATTCAGTTGGATTGAGTTGGATTCATATATAAATATTTTAAAATCAAAATTATAAAAAAGAATTATATACTTTTTGTCAAAGTTTAGCATATTTTGTATTGAAAAACGTTTATCAATAATGTTACTTTATGATTAGAATCAAACCTGAACAAGATGTTACAAAGAGATATGTTGGAGTCTTTAGATTTTAGATTAAATCAAATTAGATTTAAAGATTGTGTGTGTGTGTGTTTGTGTGTGCATTTTAGTTGTGTCAGTGTCACCAATTTATATTTGTGGTGGTTCTGAACTTTATTTGACAAATCATAAGACTTTTTTATAGCCGTACAAATGTATTCCTGTGTGAGAGTGTGTGTGTGTGTGTTTGTATGTGTGTGTGTGTGTGTATTTTTGTTGTGTCAGTGTCACCAATTTATATTTGTGGTGGTTCTGCATTTTATTTGACAAATTATAAGACTTTTTTTTTATAGCCTTACACATATGTATTCCTGTGTGTATGTGTATGTGTGGTTGTGTATATGTGTGTGTGTGTGTGTGTGGCGAGCATGATAACTTTGCATAGTGGATTTTTTTACATCGTTAGAAGTGTGCCATTTAATTTCTGTCCATGTGATCTGCGTTGTTTCTGATTTTGATGATGAATATTATATGTTTACTATGCGGGGTCTCCAGGGACCCCGAAGACAACAAGTGTGATTATTTTTTTCACGCCAACATAATAACAGATATCGTTCCAATTTAATTTTTTTTTTGTAGATCTAGAAAGAGTTGAGAGCTGTAGAAAGTTTCATACCATTTGAACAAAGAGAACATTTTTTTTAATTTGACCAAAAGTCATTTGCGGGTTAAAAAGACCCCAAAGATAACCAGAGGGCTAGACCATTTACCGGTAAATAACAGTTGTGAATATATTGCGAATATATAATAAACTTGAACAGTGTTGTCAAAAACAAACATTTGCTTATACTTTACCTCAGAGTTATTCGGCTATACAATCCTGAGCTTGCAGAGACGCTTAGACCTGCGAGACGCCTCCACAGGGCGGGAGATACGCGGCGTGATTGACAGCTTTGACACCAAATGGATATACGTGAAAATCAGATGACATGATTTCACAACTTTTCATTGGTCATTTAGACACGTGAAGCATACTGTATACGGAAATGATCCTGGACATTCTATCCGTCGAAAAATCTCAAAATCGGCAAAATGGACATACGCAGTTTTCATCGGACAGCGACGATATATAGATGGCTATCCCAAATACAACCCGTTCAGTTAAGTGGCTACTTTAAGTTTTGAAGTACTAAGAATTAGGCTATTCCAATCAAAACTATGATATATTGTACATACCAGAGGAACAGGGCTCCCATTCCACCGTCATTTGGATCCCCTGAAAAAACATCAAAGTTGGGGGGTTAAGGGGTTTCCTATGGAAGCTTGTTTCCGCCACACAGAATGAAAAATATAAAAGGTAATTGCGACTTTTTATCTCACAATTCTGACTTTATTTCTCAGAATTGCGAGATATAAAGTCAGAACTGCGTGAAATAAAGTCGTAATTGCGTGTTAGAAAGTCAGAACTGCGAGATATAAAGTCAGAATTGCGTAATATAAAGTTGCAATTGCGTGTTATAAAGTCAGAACTGCGAGATATAAAGTCGCAATTGCGTGTTATAAAGTCAGAATTGCGAGATATAGTCAGAATTGCGTGATATAAAGTCACAATTGCGTGTTATAAAGTCAGAATTGTGAGATATAAAGTCAGAATTGCGTGTTATAAAGTGAGAATTGCGTGATATAGTCGCAATTGCATGTTATAAATTCAGAATTGTGAGATATAAAGTCAGAATTGCGTGATATAGTCGCAATTGCATGTTATAAATTCATAATTGTGAGATATAAACTATTCTAAGAGGAAAAAAGTCAGTTTTTTGTACCCCCATAGAATTGGACTTTATAACACGCAATTGCGAGTTTATATCTCACAATTCTGACTTTATATCACGCAATTCTGACTTTATAACATGCAATTGCGAGTTTATATCACGCAATTCTGACTTTATATCTCGCAATTCTGACATTATAATATGCAATTGCGACTTTATATCACGCAATTCTGACTTTATATCTCGCAATTCTGACTTTATAACACGCAATTGCGACTTTATATCTCACAATTCTGAGAAATAAACTCAGAATTGCGAGATGGAATCTCGCAATTGTGAGAAAAAAAGTCAGAATTGTGAGATAAAAAGTCGCAATTATTATTTATTTATTTATTTATTTAGTGGCGGAAACAAGCTTCCATATTTTCCAGTTGGGGTGCTGCAATTCCACTACACTAGTACATCTAAGACTTTTAATTATTGTAAAGCTAACATTCTGCATTTTGCAGCGTATCATAGAGAAGTTTTTGATTAAACAATTATCAAAATTGTTGGTGATTAATTGTATAATTGATTAATAATCTCAAATATCAATTAATTGTCACAGCTCTAAAAGAAACACCCATTGGATAAAGCAAAGACCAAATTTGATGAAGAAACAGGTAAATAGCTATTTTTAGCCCACTGTAGTTTGCCCTGTGACAGTGGTACCAAGAAATTTCCCAACTGTAATTGCTGTGTCTGTGCCACATTTATGTTTATGTTGACTGTGGAGTAAGATTTTAAATAATCGCTCACACTTACCATTAATTAACAGTTCATAGAGAACCTTCATCCTGTCAAGGCATTTTTCAGAATGGTCTGACAGCTGCCATTTTGGCTGGAGGACTTGTGCGGACCAGGTTTTCTGCTTCTTCGTTTTCTTTCCAATGAAGACTATGGCCTTGTACCTCTTGTAAGAGAAAAACAATTATCTCTTGTTCACAAGAAACAAAAAACACAATATGTTTACCATTTATTCCAATTAAAATAACTGTCTTTCTCTTGAAAAAGCTAGTTTGCCCAGTGGAGCAGTCGCAGCAGGGAGGAACGATTGGTAACATGCAATCTCAAAAGCAGAATTAGTTTACATATTAGAGTAAATGAAACCAAAAACTCAACAGTGAGGGTGTTGTTTCTATCAAACAAAACTTCATCCAGCATGTTTGTTGGAGTAAACTAGGGTTTGTCTAAGATGTAAAAAAGCCTATATAACCTGAGACTTAAAAACTATCTTTTTTATGATATGAGAATTTCCCTCCCTCATGCTGCTGAACAAAAGTGGATGGCGGCAGGTATCTGAAGAACCCCTCCACCATGGATGCTCTGTTATGAAGCACCAGGGCCTCATGTGTGGAAAGGTCACAGGCTGTGCAGTAGAGTGAACATGGTAAACAGTCCCTACACATCACTACTGCAGCCTTGTGTCCACAATGATGGCAAACCCCCTCCTTGGGCTTCTCAGATGACAACATATGGTTCACCATGAAGGGCCTCATTACTGTCCAATTCTCCAGACAGGAAGTTTGCCTTTTCCTCCAGTGTGAGGGGAGAGGTTGTTCAGCACCACTTCCCAAGAGGTCTCGGACATCTTGAATGAGGGAGTCTCAAAATGAAAAGGGAAGAAGGCAATGGTAAATCTGGGCAATTACTACATAACTTCTTCTTCTTCTTTTTTGTTTTTAACGGCGGTTGGCAACCAGCTTTTGGTGCATTACCGCCACCTTCTGCTCCGGAGTGTGAATCAGATATTAGGCTTACAATCTAGTTTCCACATAATAATAAAAAAAAAAAACTTATAAACACACACTCACATTCATTAATTTCCCTACACACTTTCCTATATCCCTATTTATCCTCATAACCTATCATACAAACCAGTTCCCCTTAAAAAAGTTAACAATATTCTAACCTGTGCTCTGTCACCTATCTTCAACAATCCCTTTAATGTTAATTCCTGCATCCCTAATTCCCTCAGATTATTCCTCATTAGTATTCTCTGTACCTCATACCTCCTACATCTTATAATTATGTGCTCCACTGACTCCTCTTCCTGACACCACTCACACTAGCCTGTCTCGTGTTTTCCTATCATTTTCAGTGATTTGTTTAAAGCACAATGCCCCAGCCTTAACCTTGTCAATACAGTTTCCTCTCTCCTGTGCCCACCACCTAACCTAGTTATTTTTACACTCTTTTGAATTTTATATAAATGCCTTCCTTTCTCCTCTCTGTCCCACCTTTCTTGCCACATTTGGTTAGTTTTTTCCCAGATAATACTTTTGACCTCCGCTTTACTTATTTTAATTTGCATTTCTATATGTTCCTTCTTTAAAGCCCTCTTTGCCAATTCATCCACCTGCTCATTCCCTTTCACCCCTACATGTGCTGGAACCCACATAAATTGTACCTGTCCTCCTTGATTTGTTATCCTTGTAACCGACTGAAGGACTTCATACAATACATCCTGACGGCTCTTAGAATGAAAAGACCTTAGACTCATAAGGACTGAGGATGAATCGGAGCATATCAGCACCTTTTCTTGCCTTGTTTTTTCCACCCACCTTAACGCAACTAACACTGCCACCATTTCCACTGTATATACTCCTAAAAAATCTGATGTTCTTCTATTAATTCCTATTCCTTTTGCAGGTATTGCCACCCCATATCCTGTCACTCCTGTCTCGGGTTTCTTTGACCCATCTGTAAATACATGTATGAATTCTTTATAATCTTTTATTATATGGTATTTGAATGCTCTAACCAAATCTATTTGATCTTTTTCTTTCCTTTTTCTGTAGGCGAGACACTACAGGTGAATAGGGTATTTTTTTTAAATAATAGATATCATCATGAAACTTTCTCAGTTGATTACTTATGCAAGTATATTAAAAAAATGTATTACAAGTTTTTGAAATTTGTATGTTTAATTATGCAAATTAGGCATTATCTCGTTAAATATGCACAATTTTGCATATATTTTCGGTAGATAGATCTGACCATATGATAAAGCCAGGTGCAAAATTATTTTTTCATTTTGTTCACACACAAGATGAAAAAAGAATTTCAGAGGGATTTCAGGATATATGCTTTCATTACCTAGGAAATCAAAATATACTGTCCATAGCCTTAAAAAATCAATTCTCGCCATATTTTTTTTATTAAAAAGTCACATAAATCAGGCCAGAAATGATTTATAAACAAATCCCTCTGAAAAAATCTTCAGAATACTGCTAAGTGTATAACTGGAAAGTTTGGTGTACATAGGTGCTACACAGGCTGAGAAGTTTCTACTGGAGAATGACAAAATACTCATTTTGAGAAAACAGCATTTAAAGATTTGTAATGTAAAAATTAATACTTTTTTTAGTGGAAACAACTATTTACAGACACAATATCTTATCAAATCATCAGCACCAACAATACAAACCAACTTAATCACATTACAACTTATAACACAGCATTTATGGCCTTCAAATGAACAGAAAAAGAGTCAAAAACACACATCTAAATGTCAGAGCGCGTCACGTGATGCATCTGAACCAATCACGTTGTCAGAAATTGACACCAGCCAATGAGATTTCGGTTTTAGAGTTAAATGCCCATTTTACTTTCACGATTGGTTGCTGATAAAAAGGAAATGACCATATTTGGATCCGACAGCGTTGAACAGGAGAAAGAGAGCTTTCCAACGGTGTGTGTGATGACAGGGTGCAGATAGCGATCGCAGAGCAGCATGTTGATATATAACGACAACTTTTTGTTGAATTTAGGAGAAATCTACAGACGCAAATGGACAAAGTGTAGTAAATAAACACCTAAATGTGTATTTTGGAATTTTTTTCACCTCAAGTCTGAAAGAAGACATGTTATTGAAGACAAATAGCCCAAAATCTCAAAATTGACCAGTGAAAAAAAAACGATGTTTTTGCCTGCCGTGTCTCGCCTTAACTAACAAATACCAGTCAACATCTGGCCAAACAAGTACCCATGGAGCCACCATCAGATATACAACTGCAGGGCTCAACTTCATATCAAACACTCCAAACTCCTTTGCTACCTCATTACCTACTCGACTAAAATTATCTCCATTAAATCTTGCGTTCTCCCATGTCTCCTGCAACACTACTTTAGTGGGGTGGAAATCATTATGTCCCTGCAAATTAGCCCAATAGTTTGTCATCAGCTGCCTCCTCCTTAATGCTAACGGCATTTCTCCCATTTCTACCTGAAGTGCAGGTACTGGTGAAGTTTTAAAAGCACCACTACACACTCTTAATGCATGTGCCTGAATCACATCTAGTTTCTTTAATAGAGATTTGGCTGCTGACCCATAAGCTACATTGCCGTAGTCCAACACAAATCTTATCAATGCCACATATATTGCTTTTAATGCAGAGCAACTTGCTCCCCATTCCCTACCTGTCAAACATCTCATCACATTAATAACTTTTTTGCATTTTCCTTCTATTTTCTTTATATGATCTGCCCATGTTAACCGAGAATCGAAAATGACTCCCAAAAATTTGAATGTTCCAACTCTTTCTAATTCCTTCTGTTGTGAATTAATTTCTTCTAAAGTTTAGGAACTCAGAAGAGCGAAGACCAGGAGACTCGAGTGTATCTTTTAAAGCAGGATTCTTTATTTGCTGTAGTCTGCTTCGTCCAAGCGTCGTACCCAAGTCTGATCTAAAGTAAAATGCAGACTGTTCATATACCTTACAAGGGGGAGGAGTTCATTCTATCAAGTGAAAACAGGTTAGGCAGGTTATCTGGCTTGACCCAATCAGCATAACACTATATTGCATTGCTAATCCAATTAGCATAACTATTCAACGTCTGGGCCAGGGGCTCCGCAAGCCAGTTGCAGAACAAAAGGTGAGAGTTTCAGTGATCTGACTCATTTAACTCACAATAGAGAGAAATAGGATTTGCCACATTCTCTTGTTTCACCGCTGATATCATTTACATTCCACCTTTAAATGCTACATTCAATGTTCAGAATATTTCTCAGTTTATGTACTATTGTATTGGAACCTAAATTCAATATTTTATTAAATTTGTATTTCATCAATTCCCCCTTTGGGAGTTCTAAAATAACTCCCACATTATATACAAATTTAAACACTTAAAAGTTCATTCTTGTAACTTGTGTAAGTTACAGGCACATAGCTTGCTCTGTGTTGAGGTTTCTGCAATTGCATGTTGACACAGAAACAAAACATGCAATTCCGTGAGTCTTTTCTGGTTGGAACTGTGATTTTTCTCGTGATCAATCAAGTTTCTGAACCATGAAGAATTACCTTCAGTCATCTTGGTGTAATTATGCTGAAAGATCAAGAATGTCTGGTTGGACTATCATATTTGTGCACAAGTGAGTCCTGGAAGGCAGGCATCTTCGGATGTGACATGCAAACGTTCTTTCCAGCAAACAAGGCGTTTTTTACATATTCATCAGCTCTAAGAATATGTTGTTTCTGGATTCTGGACTTTGTGCGATCTTTATGATGTGTAGTTGTAGGACAATCTTGATCATGTCGATGGATGACTGAAGGTTTCGTCGTCTCTGCGTTGTGTTTTTTTTTTCTTTTCTTTATCCTTTTGTGATAGTTGGCTCGGAAGTCGGTCTAGTTGTTTCTTGAGGTTATGTCTTCATACGCAGACGAGGAGGTCGGTGCGTATGGCTCTCCGGACAGTCATCAGTGGTATCTGTACAGAGGAAGAGAGAAAACAAAAGACAGGAGCAGTAATTTGTTCAAACACTAGTATTGTAAACTTTTCAGAGTCTGCTGTTGTTGTTCTGCTATTGTTGTTCCATCTTTCCCTATTCTCTTAATTATTTTGACACCTAAATAGAACCAGTGAGGTGAGGATGGACTAATGGATGGGTGACCTATGAGGGATTCTTCACCGAAGGGTTGGCCTCCGACGCATGTTGCAATCGGTTCTTCCCTCGGCTCCCCACTGTTCCTGTGTCCTGTCATTTCCCTGTGGGAGGGGGAGCAACTTTTACAGTGTGACACAATCTGTCCAAGTTTATCCTGACACAATACTGCAACTGCTGTAATTAATATCACTTGAAGTACCACTTAGGCTCTAATGGCTTGCAACATTCTAGAGATTTCTTTGACTACCTGTCCTGTGACGTGTGTAATCTTCATCTGAGTTATTTCTTCTTCATCCTCTAACAACTTCAGTCATAGCAGACATCATACATGAGAATCAATGTTTGACATTATTGTGGACACTGCATGAGGGCATTTTACGTTTACACTCTGACCTAACACTATTAATGATGAAAGGCCTGTGCTGTAAAATAACATTTAAGGCTGTGAGTCTACTTAACCAGTGTCCCCCAAAAGAAAGCTGAGATAGTCACTTTCCTTTTGTTCTATTAACCAAAAAACAGAAGTCTTTTATCTCTGTTGTAAGTTAGTGGGGAAAATGAAGCACTCACAGCCCAGAATGGTTAACAACTAAAACAGCTTCCCAACTGGGTTACTGACGAGGGGAGGGGCTGCTTCAGAGTAGCAAGCAGATTGAGCAGAAGCTGAGTAATATTGTTCACTTCTCTAACATTCTTTTTGTTTTTTCTACATTCTTTTCCAAAATGTCCATGTTTACCACAATAATAACAACTGATGCCCTTTCTCTTGGGAAATTTGCGTTTCTGTTGCTTCTCTGGGTTGACCTTAAAGTAAGCTGCTGCAATTTTTACTCTCTCCTTGACATCAGAGTCTCTTTCCCAAGTCGCTAAACTTTCCAAATTGTCTTGCAAATTTCTAGTAGCCCATGTGATGTTTAAGAAAGGCAACGCCTTTCTGTGTTCTGGCAAAAGACAATGAGACCAGGTGCGAACCAAAGGACCATTATCATTTAACACCTTCTCTGGAGTGTCTGCAATTCCACTGTAAGCTGCAGCTGTCTGGCAAAATCTTTCTGTGTACTCACTAACAGTTTCATCATTCTTCTGTACACAATTAGTGATCTTTGACCAGTCTACTTTCGGTCCAACAATGCTTGTTAACACTCTCAGAACTCCCTCTCTCAAGTCATCTTTTCTGGCATTATGAAACTCAGAATTGTTTACGGCTTTTTCAAAATCATTGAATTCTGACTCAGTCAAGATCTGTGATATTAGCTGGCTGACTTCAGCTAGAGACATATCGTAAAGCCGCATCTTTCTGGACAATTCTCTCCTAAACTCAGAAAAATTTCTTTGCACTAATGGCAAATTTTCAGCGATTCTCTCGATTTCTTTAGGACCTAAAGATAATTTGACTGTTTGTAACTGCAGTTTGGGGGTTGCAGATTGAACAGAGTCAATCCCTTTTGCCCTAGTCTGAGCCTGTTGTCTTGCTCCACACACTTCAAATGCATTTACATCTCTATCTACCGAACCAGAATGTCTAGTGTTTTCTAGTCTACAGACAGACTGTAAATCAGGATAGCTTTCATCTGACTGTTGGTCTTCAGAGTCACATTTGGTTGAGGCCGGGTTATGGCTCACCTTTGTCTTGAAACAGGACACTTGAGTCTGCAATTGTTTGTTCTGTTCATTTAACTTATCAATACACCTAGCTTGTTCTTGTGCAATGGATAAGCTATATTCTCTATGGCAACAGATTATGCCTTTCATGTTTTTCTTTCTGATACATGCACCTAACACCTTCTTGCATTCTTCAATAGACCAAACTTTGTCTTGGTCAATATCAAATTTCTGTGTTAGTTCCAATCTAACTGACTCAGTCACTATGGAATTCATGTGCTCTCCTAGCAATGACTTGAACTCACTGTCTGTCCATAAAGGAGTAGCTAGTCCATTTTTCTCAGTTGATGGAACTAGCCTAGCATTCCTTCTAACCATTTTGTGATGTTCTTTGTTATCACACAATCAAACACTAAAACTTCTCTGATCAAAAGAGGGTACACTTGTTAACACAGATCAATTCTTGTTAACCTTCCAAATTACCAACATTTCACACTTAACTTCGGCTAAGTCTTCCCTGTTTGCACAGAGGGTATTTAAATCAGTAGCATAAGATGCTAAATCTCCCTGTCTGAAGCAGAGGGTCAAACTTTCTTCCCTGTCTGCCTGAAACAGAGGATAAAAACAACTTTCCTGACTATTCAGAGGATTCCAAACATTAACATTCAATGTTACAACTTCCCTGCCTGAACAGAGGATCAAATTTTCATCTCTAAAAGGTCAACTTTTAAAGGATAACTTTAGTTCACCAAACACTACAGCTGTCTGATAACTCTTCTCTGGCGGCGCAGAGGCACAACATTTGTACTGGTCGTTCAGCGGTTCTTTGAATAGAGTGAAACTCACCGAATCTTTGTTTGTATGAAAAAGATTCCGTCTGGAACTTCAGTCAGAAAGGTGAATTCTTGTTGAGATTCAGTTCTGGAACTCAGTCAGAAGTTCCTTCTTTGTTGAAATTCTTTGTTGAGCTTGAAGTTCTGGAACTCAGTCTTTGTTTCAAATCTGGATTCAGGTGAAGTTAATTCTATCCGGGTCACGGCACCATCTGTTGTGAATTAATTTCTTCTAAAGTTTAGGAACTCAGAAGAGCGAAGACCAGGAGACTCGAGTGTATCTTTTAAAGCAGGATTCTTTATTTGCTGTAGTCTGCTTCGTCCAAGCGTCGTACCCAAGTCTGATCTAAAGTAAAATGCAGACTGTTCATATACCTTACAAGGGGGAGGAGTTCATTCTATCAAGTGAAAACAGGTTAGGCAGGTTATCTGGCTTGACCCAATCAGCATAACACTATATTGCATTGCTAATCCAATTAGCATAACTATTCAACGTCTGGGCCAGGGGCTCCGAAGGCCAGTTGCAGAACAAAAGGTGAGAGTTTCAGTGATCTGACTCATTTAACTCACAATAGAGAGAAATAGGATTTGCCACATTCTCTTGTTTCACCGCTGATATCATTTACATTGTGAATTAATTTCTTCTAAAGTTTAGGAACTCAGAAGAGCGAAGACCAGGAGACTCGAGTGTATCTTTTAAAGCAGGATTCTTTATTTGCTGTAGTCTGCTTCGTCCAAGCGTCGTACCCAAGTCTGATCTAAAGTAAAATGCAGACTGTTCATATACCTTACAAGGGGGAGGAGTTCATTCTATCAAGTGAAAACAGGTTAGGCAGGTTATCTGGCTTGACCCAATCAGCATAACACTATATTGCATTGCTAATCCAATTAGCATAACTATTCAACGTCTGGGCCAGGGGCTCCGAAGGCCAGTTGCAGAACAAAAGGTGAGAGTTTCAGTGATCTGACTCATTTAACTCACAATAGAGAGAAATAGGATTTGCCACATTCTCTTGTTTCACCGCTGATATCATTTACATTCCACCTTTAAATGCTACATTCAATGTTCAGAATATTTCTCAGTTTATGTACTATTGTATTGGAACCTAAATTCAATATTTTATTAAATTTGTATTTCATCACTTCCCATACATATTTAACTTCATCCCTTCCTTAATTTGTTTCCTGGTGAAAAAGACTGTTTGCGTTTTTTTCTATTGAGAACTTAAACCCCCAATCATATCCCCACTCCACCACCTCATCAATTGCTCCTTGTACTTTCCTAATTGCATACTCCATATTCCGTCCCCTTTTCCACAAAGCCCCATCATTCGCAAACAGTGACCTCCCTATATCCATTGGCACCTTTGTGAAGACATCATTGATCATGATGATAAAAAGTAGTGGGCTTATCACACTGCCTTGAGGCGTTCCATTGTCCACAGCGTACTGACTTGATAAATCTGACCCTATTCGTACCTCAATTTTTCTTCCAAACAAAAAATTCTTTATCCAGTTAAAGACTCTGCCACCTACACCCACCAAGTGTAACTTAATTAACAATCCTTCTTTCCACATCATGTCATAAGCTTTTTCTATATCGAAAAACACTGTAATGACTGATTCTTTATTTGCCTGAGCCTTTCTTATTTCATTTTCTAGTCTTATCACAGAATCCATGGTACTCCTTCCTTTCCTAAAACCACTTTGATAGTTTGCTAGCTTTCCATTTTTTTCCAGTATATACGATAACCTTTCTGTTATCATCCTTTCCATAATTTTGCATACGTTTGATGTTAATGCTATTGGTCTATAACTAGTGAGTTTAGAATTATCCTTGCCGGGTTTCCTTATTGGAATGACTACTGCCTCTTTCCATGCATTTGGTAATCTTCCCTCCTCCCACACTATGTTATAAAATTGCAGCAACTTTAAGAGCGCTCCTTTCCCTAGATGTTTTAGCATCACGTAGCATATCTGATCTTTTCCTGGAGATGTTGGTTTAGCTCTGTTTATTGCTCTCATCAACTCTGCCATATTAAAAGGTTCATCAATTTTATCATCAACTTTATCCCTCCAGTTTAATACACCTGGATGCTGATTCATTGTTCTTTCCTTTCTCATTTTGCATACTTCTGATAGGTTATCTGAACTGTGAATTTTTACAAATGCTTTTGCCATCATCTCTGCCTTATCCTTATTGGAGATTGCTGTTCCTTCCTCAGTACTTAAGACTGGAATATCCCATTCCCTCCTTACTCCTCCCATTCTTTGTACCATTCCCCAAACCTCTCCCACAGGTGTTGTTCTTCCTATTTTATTGCAAAATGTCTTCCAACTTGCTCTTTTAGCTTGACGCACTGTTCTTCTCACATTAGCCTGTGCCTTTTTATACTGAATCAAATGCTGCAAGTTATGGGTGTTTTTAACTAGTTTAAATGCTCTATTCCTGTTTTTAACAGCCTGACGACACTCTTCTGTCCACCATGGTACCAGTTTTTTATTCCTCCTTTGTTTACTTTTGGGAATAGATCCACCTGCTGCCATAATAATCGCTGACGTTATTTGTTTGTTTGTTTCATCTATATTTCCAGAAATGTCTATCCTTGATATTGATTCCTCACTTAATTGCTGGAATTTTAGCCAATCTGCTCTTCTAAAACCCCATTTTAGCATTCCTTCACCTGGTCTAATTTCCACTCTCTCTCCCACTGATCATGAAACTGGGTAGTGATCGCTGCCCACTGTTGAATCATTCCAAACGTGCCATTTACTTATTCCAGCCAAGGCATTAGACACTAATGTAATATCTAATGTCGATTCATTTCCTGTTGTTATGTTTATTCTTGTTCCTCTTCCGTCATTCATACACACTAATTCCTTATCATCCATCAATTCTTCTATTACCCTTCCATTTACATCTGTATGTGAACCCCCCCAAATTGTACTATGAGCATTAAAATCTGCACACCATATTACTTTTTGTCTATAATTTCCTTGTATCCTTAATAACGTATCTACTTCCAACCTTTTGCATGGATTATAGTAGTTTATTATAACTACTTCCTCTCCTCTTTCCCACAATACTACCACAATGTATTCTAGATCCTTTCCCTTTTCTAGTACCCTATATGGAATGTCTTGTTTAATAAATGTAGCACATCCTCCTCCTTCTCCTCCTCCTCCCCGTCCCCATTACCTCTGTCATTCCTTATCCCTATATATCCATGAATCACAAACTCTAAATTTGACTTTAACCAAGTTTCCTGGACACACACTACATCTGGATTTACTTTACTGTCTTTGATGAAATGTTTGAATTCCTGGCCATTGGCCAGTATGCTTCTAGCATTCCATTGTAAAATAATAACCATTAATATTAACCAATACATGGTGCATCCTGGCTTGACTGATTGGTGAGATTCTCCCTCACTTCTTCCCATGTCAGTCCCACTAGTCCTAAATGATTTACTGCTGCTTTGACAATCAGCTGTATTTTATAATTTTTTGATTTAACTTCAGCAGTACTGTTTATCACTCCTGCAATAAACGTCACCAAGTCCTTTTTGTCCACATACATCTTGTCATTTGTTCTTTGCTGTTGTTCTTCAACCCCCAATTCTGCTTGTTCTATGGTGATATTGTCATATACTCTTGACACTCTTGCTGCTTCTGCATAAGTGATCCTTCTTTCCACTCTAATTTTCTGGATTTTATTTTCCTGCCTCATCACCTCACGTCCTCCATATGCCACATTATGGTTCCCTCCACAATTACAACATTTTGGTTGCACTCCTGTTCCACACTCTCCGTAGTCATGATCGCCCCCACATCTCGCACATCTCTTCTTCTCTTTACAGTTATTGGCTATATGTCCAAACCTCTGACAGTTAAGCCACAC
>JAZAVI010000081.1:38736-51360 GCA_036326025.1 Chrosomus eos
ACAGGTACTACAGTGACACCAAGCGAAAGGAACAAGTGAGGTGTCCATATCTCATCAAGAGCTATAATGCATACATGGGAGGGATTGACAATAGTGACATGCTGGTCCACCTCTACCGCAGTCCCTTGAGAGCCAAGAGATGGTACATGCGGCTCTTTGCATATGCTATTGATGTCAGCCTCACTAATGCATGGATAATGTATAGGCGTGACAGCAAGGCTCTTGGTGTGAATGATGGTCTGTCACTGAAGAACTTCAGGATCCAGGTGTTCAAGACAGCCAGTAGCTCAAAGTCAAAGACATCTCGACCCCGCAGGAGCTCAGCACCACTGCCAGGCAGTTCCAGCACCTTTGCTGATATCCCCAAGCCTATCCGGGGACACTGCAGTCACATGCCACACTACTCTGTGCGGTTTGATGCATCACTGCACCGTAAATGCAAACATGGTATTTAATTAAAAATAGTAAATTGACCTTAATCAGTTTTTATCAACCTGCTATTAACACTCGCTTTTAGTAAGTTACTTGTACTTTGAGGTTGAAAAATCTTAACAGCTCAGTTTACTTAAGCTGGATTCATTTAGAAAAAGTAAGTTTATGACCTGTGGGCATGCACAGATCAGTCCATGCTTACACAAGGCAACGTAACCACCAAAAGAAACGCTATCCTAAACCCCAACCAATCAAGCTGAAGCTGCTTCGTAGGGCAGGATTCGTAATTTTGCAGTCGGTACTTCATGTCACATTGTCACAGGCCGGAGTGGCCGACCCACCACCACCTCTAATAGGGGTGTCACCTCGAGGAGCAAACCAGTGAAAAGGCAGGACAACAAGGTTAAAGGAATAAAAATCTTTGTTTTATTAAATTAAGAACAGGGATATTAAAAGTCAATCAGCGTATCTTCTTTCGGCTTCGAGTAAGGGGAGGGCCAGGTAACGGGTAGTAGTTCCTCTTCCACAAATGTTGAGCCCTAGGCCGATGGCCACTTAAGCAACAGAGCCAGGTAACGGGTAGTAGTTCCTCTTCCACGAATGTTGAGCCCTAGGCCGATGGCCACTTCAGCAACAGAGCTTCACAAGATCTCTCAGTCCACAAAATGACAGTAGTCAGTAGACTCACTTCAGAAGGATGATGATTCACAGAATCTCTCAATTCACGGAATGACAGCAGTCAGTAGACTCACTTCAGAAGGATGACGATTCCCAGGATCTCTCAGTTCACAGAATGACAGCAGTCAGTAGACTCACTTCAGAAGGATGACGATTCACAGGATCTCTCAGTTCACAGAATGACGGCAGTCAGTAGACTCACTTCAGAAGGATGACGATTCCCAGGATCTCTCAGTTCACAGAATGACAGCAGTCAGTAGACTCACTTCAGAAGGATGACGATTCACAGGATCTCTCAGTTCACAGAATGACGGCAGTCAGTAGACTCACTTCAGAAGGATGATGATTCACAGGACCTCTCAGTTCACAGAATGACAGCAGTCAGTAGACTCACTTCAGAAGGATGATGATTTACAGGATCTCTCAGTTCACAGAATGACAACAGTCAGTAGACTCACTTCAGAAGGATGACGATTCCCAGGATCTCTCAGTTCACAGAATGACAGCAGTCAGTAGACTCACTTCAGAAGGATGATGATTCACAGGACCTGTCAGTTCACAGAATGACAGCAGTCAGTAGACTCACTTCAGAAGGATGACGATTCACAGGATCTCTCAGTTCACAGAATGACAGCAGTCAGTAGACTCACTTCAGAAGGATGACGATTTCCGGGATCTCTCAGTTCACAGAATGACAGCAGTCAGTAGACTCACTTCAGAAGGATGATGATTCACAGGACCTCTCAGTTCACAGATTGACAGCAGTCAGTAGACTCACTTCAGAAGGATGACGATTCACAGGATCTCTCGGTTCACAGAATGACAGCAGTCAGTAGACTCACTCCAGAAGGATGATGATTCACAGAATCTCTCAGTTCACAGAATACCCTCTTCAGTGCAGCTGTATCACACTGGACTTCCAATGGGGAGCAGATATAGTAACTTTACACAACGTGTGAATGGGACTAGGGCCACTTCTCAGCAAAGGCACAGCACACTTGTGTTCACTTCAATTCCACAGCCACAAATCAATGTGTATCAATAAGGCAAAAGCACTGCAATTCACTCACACGTTAAGGCTGGTCAGAGGCCCCACTCCGTTTGTTGCGCTCGCTCCACGAGGGCTTTCTCTTTCAATTCCTCCTCAACACACTCTGAAACACATAGCTCTTCCAACAATCAGATCCACATTTACTGCATCCTCTTCCCGCAATTTAACTACTCATAAGATGAAATCAGAAAGATGTTTTGGTTAATTCCCAGCCTTCAGACACATGACTCCACCTTCACAGTAGAACTGTAAATCTGTATCTTCTCTTTAGAATTACAAAGATGGTACTTAACTGTCCCAGGTTACCACAGTAATGATCAGAAGTCAATCAGAAGGAGAGTTGAAGCTCAGCCAAACTCACAGCGCGTCTCCCACAATCTCCATTATTCACTCAAAGAAGGTATAAACGAATTCTTCACCCACTTGAATTAATAGGAGTCTTCACAATCTCTGTCCCACTGCCTGTATCCCTCCGAATCCACCACTCTCCTGCTCTCTCATCAAGAATGGCTTTTATAACACTCTCTCCTAATACGTGTCCCAATCGCGGATCATAATCCCACGCGCCGCCACCTGACGCGAGTTTTCTAATCAAACCTCGCCCGCCGCCATGATCTTCTCACGGGGAACCGGAACCGTCATGGTGTTCGGCCGTCATTGTCCCCCAGGGGAACATATCCCCAAAAAGAAAGGTTCCGCCAAGACGCTTGTCCCCCGTGACAACATCATGCCCGCAACTGACCAGGTGGAGCTGGACCTCAACATCACTTCAACGGCACATTTTGTGCTGAAAAGAGGGGCTACTTACTTAAGCATTACCGCTTAAAACTTGATTGCCACACTCGAATATCACCACTACCATGCCTTCATAATGAATGCCTGTGCACATTTAAATCTTTCAATGCACTCAAAGTCCACTTATCAACATGGCACACTCAAAAGAACATAGGGAACGTGGGTGAAACTGCTTTCCATTGTCAGCTGTGTGACTTTGTGGAGCCTTGCACTGAAGCTGACTTTTTTACCCATTTACGAAGACATTTGAAGCTGAAGCAAAAGGTTTCTTGTCCATATGAAGGCTGTAACTTTCAGAGCAATGTTTATTCAACCTTTAATGCACATAAAAGCAAAGAACATCAAGACCACAATAAGATGGCATTCAAACCTGAAATTGTGTCACATAATGAAATGGAGGAACCTCCACCTCATATAAATATTCAACCCGAGGAAAGTGCCCCTGAAACTGATGAGGTTGAGTTTGAGGTTACTGAGCTCAGTGAAGATGTGGAGAACTTGGAGAGTCAGTTGGAACATAATCGAGCTGCTCTTTTTCTGAAAATGTTATCAATTCTTAACATCTCTGAAAATGCCCTGCAAGAAGTTATAGAGCAGATCAACCAAATGTATGTGCTTTCACAGCCATTGTTTCATACATCTGTTAGAAAAATATTAAATCAACATTATGGAGATGTTGAGGACTCTTTAGTGAGTGAGATAGCTAAAGTTTTTACTGAGAATAATGTATTCCTGAAATTCACTTCTACTGGGGGGTCATTGTCAACCACTAGCAAGCGAACATCATACATTTCAAAAGAATTCTCAGTGGTAACGCCTGTTGAGTTTGTCCTAAAAAATGACAGGCAGACAGTTGTGTATATCCCCATACTAAAAATGCTGCAGACGTTACTAAACAATGGAGACATTTTAGAAAAGGTCATGTCACCTGAGACAAATTTGTCACAAGGCTACAGATCTCACAGGGATGGTTCCCAGTTTAAAGACAATTCTCTCTTGACAGAAGAAGAATTCAGGATTGCTCTTTACTTGTACATAGATGATTTTGAGGTGGCTAACCCCTTGGGAACCTCCAGAAAGAAACACAAGCGATGTGCCATTTACTGGGTACTTGGAAATCTACACCCTAAATATCGCTCCTCTCTTCATACCATTCAGCTTGCTTTACTTTGCAAGGTCAACAGTCTCAAAGACCATGGTTATGGTGAAATTCTCCGCCCACTCATTCAGGACCTTGTTTTTCTTGAGCAACAGGGTGTATATGTTGAACAGTTAGGAGCCAGCATAAAAGGCACCGTATTATTTGTTGCAGCAGATAATTTAGCTGCCCACTCTTTGGGAGGGTTCTTTGAAAGCTTCACAGTAAGTTAGATGTGCCGATTCTGTATGGCCAATCGGGAGGAAATACAACACAAGGAAGTGCGGATAGGCTCATTTCTACCAAGAACAAAAGAAAATCATGATAGACAGGTGCAAGATGTATTGCAGGATCCTACCATGGCTCAACAATATGGTGTGAAAAGAAGCTGCCCACTTAGTGAAAGCTTGGAACATTTTCATGTTGTCAATGGTTATCCTCCAGATCTTTTGCATGATCTTCTGGAGGGTGTTGTTCCGGTTGAACTGGCCTTGTGCTTGAAGGTACTAATATCAAAGGGATACTTCTCACTTGAAATCCTGAATCTGGCTATTAACCCTCTGAGGTCGGCCGTCATGCGGGCGTGATGAGCTCGATTTTTTCCTTATCAGTGCAAAAGAGGATCAAATTACTCTGTTGATTTTGATCTTACATATAAGTGTTGTACATCATTAGATCCTGTTTAGTGTCTATTTTTTTTGTGGGTACTCACAATAAAAACAAAGTGTTGTGCTTTTCGTCAAATAAAGAAAAATAAACATGATGCGCGTTTTACCTTCTCTCTGTCAGTGAAGTCCATTCTGAAACGCGTCCGAAAAAATAACTGTAACTCTGTCAATACTTGTCACAGAGATACGAGAGATGTCCCTTTATGAAGCTGAGATTCTCTTCTTTTAAATGAAGTAAGCTACTAAAAAAAAAAATATTTCCAGTTTATGTAATCCGTTTGAAACCAAGGAGAGGTGCATTATCTGTAATCAGCTGAGGCCGCCACGCCCCCAGCGCTTTTCACATGGTAAATAGGTGATCTATGCATCGCACACGCGGCACGCCCCGCGATCAATGCCAAACAACACAAAGATTATTCAGATTCACTGATAGTTCATCGCATTTGGAGGATGTCAGCACAGGCCCTTCAGATGATTCTGGACACTGGACAGCGGGGAAGAACTTTTCCCCAGAGAAAGATTGCAACTCGGACGACCAACCCGCCGATGATACGTTCGGAGTAAGTTGTTTGTTATGCAATTCCTTTTCTACGGTGGCCGAGAAGGGTCACAACACATACAAACGCCACAACAACTACATATTCAGAAAACACATACAAATTCAGAAAACACATGCAAACAACGCCACAACAACTACATTTTCAGAAAACACTTCCAAATTCAGAAAACACATACAAACGCCACAACAACTACATATTCAGAAAACACATACAAATTCAGAAAACACATGCAAATTCACAAAACAACTTCGTCGATTTCACATCACATTCGCAGCACGAGCAAATAGGGAAACGAACTGCAAACTGCAAAAACACAACGGAAATGTTTCCGGGGGGGGCCATAATCAGTGACGGACCCGCATCCATCCGGTTGTCTTAGCGCTATGGTTTGAATGTGTGTTGTCTCAAGAGGTAAGTGTTTCTCTTTCATTATGACAGACTTGTCTATGTGCTCTGATACCGAAGTGGTTTTGTGTGTTTTTAACATATTAAGTTATTGTCCCCATAATGTATTAGTCTGCCAACGTTGTTAGCCGGAAACTAAGTTAGCTAGCTAGCTCGCGTCTGGCCATTAAATAGATGCATTAACAGTTACTGGCGTTTGTACAATATTGTCCTGATATCTGAACTATTTATTTAATTTTTAGTTTGAAATGTTCTGTCCGTATTGTGCCAGTCAACTGGGGGACGCTCCCAAGTTTTGCCCGTCGTGTGGTCTGAACGTGGGGTTCCTTACAGAGCGTCCATCCACGTCATCAAGCCTAGGCCGTGGGCCTACAGGTAATATCCCCTTTCTGTGTTCCCATTTTAACGTTACTGTGCTGCATTGAATTGTCCTGTGGTTTTAGCTGTCAGAAAGGTGACAATTTATCAACCAACCAATCACAAAGCATAGCTATAATGAATCAGTGTGTGTGTGTGTGTGTGTGTGTGTGGGTGTGTGTGTGTGTGTTAGTGAATGAGACAAGTATCCAAGGAAGAGCAGCTCAATTCATGAGGTTCAGAGAAGTTAAAGAGGCTGAGAGGAGGACCTTTTCAAAGGCTAAAAAGAAACCAAACATTATGGTCAAGGTAAACTAATATGGAGATTTAGGTCACAATGTGACTATTACACAGTACACAGTCTTAAACATGTTTGTTTTTCTTCTTTTCTTCTTTCTGTAGATTTCAATTGGCATAATGACCAGAACAAAATATGGGTTAAAACCTATAAGAGGGAAAACCTTGCCATTAAATGTTGAACCCCTGTGGTCATCAAAACAAATTTTGCCAGCTGCTATAAAAAAACAGCGAGATTTCAATCAAGACATGATGTACGATGGAGAATATGTCCTGGTCTATCCTGATGGCTCTCAGGTACAAAATATACCAGGCACAGACAAACCCTTTGTCCTTGAACATTATAAAGAGGCCATTGGAAAGTCTTACCAGAGGATCATACTGTACATCTGCCCCCTTCAGGATTCGAGTAAGTATTGAAGTACATGTATGTAAAATAATAATAATTGATAATGGTTGGTAATTAAGTGAGTCCTTAATTTAATTTGGTTGTAAAATTGCCATATTTTTGCATATACCTAGCCTAATAATGATGCATCATTTTCTCTTTTCCAAGGTCATGGAGATGACTCATCTTCAGAATCCGATGATGAGGCATTTGCTAGGCTTCCACTGAAAATGTAAGTTTCTCCCGCTAATTTGAGACCTGTGCTAGCGATTTTTGATTATGCACGTATTTCACAGCATTCATTTATTTTTTCAATTGCTAGAAGGAATAGATCGAGCATGTTGTGCTCTTTAAATCATATTAACAAATATGTATATTATGATTTAAATTAAAATATTCAAATTATTTGTTTGTTTTAGTTTACCAAAACAGTGTCCACCAACAGTGTCCAGGCCATCTGATGGGCAAGTATGTATTATTCTGTAATGTTATTAAGTTTATGTTAATGATGTAGTGATGTAATTATTGTTAATTTGTTTGGTGTTATCTCTACTTTCATAAACAGGCCAATGGAGCAGGAACCAAAAACACCACATCATGTGACTTCTACAAGTAAGTCACAATGTATTAAAATTGTTCGTTTATTGCACTAATACTTTTGGATCTGGGTTTAACATGAAATATTGACTGCTGAATGTAATGCATTACAGTACAAAGTATAACTCTTTTTTTACTGAAATTTCACAACCATCTTGTTTTAATATTTCATTGTTCCTTTAATCCACAGCACATATACCAAGATCTATGCACCAGTTGTAATTGACAGCAGTTGCTCTGATGTTGAGGAAGTAGACAATTTTCAGGAGGAAGACAGGTACTTTGATAGAAATAATGCTGTCAACCTTTGTTTTGTTTTTGTCCTCAGATATATTAAATAGTTCAAGCTACATTTGGCATTTTGCCTGGTTTCTGTTGCCATACAATTATTAAAGCAAATATTCCAATTGTGTATTTTACTTACCCCTAAACCAAAACAAAATCTGGGAGAAATTATTGAAAGCTTGCAATGTGTGCTTCATGCTTATGCCCATCACATTTCATCACACACATATGGTGTTCTCACTGTAGTGGCACCATAAAAGATTATATATATATATATATATATATATATATATATATATATATATATATATATATATATATATATATATATATATATATATATATATAATATTTTATAATATTTTATAAATATTTTATATTTTAATTATCCAAATAAAAGGCAGTGTTAATGTTTCTCTTTCTTGTGTTGCAGAGACGCAGATATTGGACTGACGGCTGCAGACATTCTGTCAAATCTGTCATACAACATTAACACAAAAAGCTGTAGCAGGTTAAATATAAACCGTGCTAATGTCTGGGATGGTGCTCTGAGGGGATTTAAACGTTCCTCATTTGACCCCACCTGTAGCCTTTTGGTCAAATTCACTGATGACATCGGGCAAACAGAGGAGGCTGTGGACACAGGAGGGCCTACACGGGAATTTCTGACACTCTTGATGGACGCCATTAAAACCAGTCGATTTTTTGAAGGCAAAGAAGATGGCAAATACTTGTCATTTGACAGCAAAGGTAATTCACTTTTTGTCACATTTTGACAGTATTATAAATCAATTTGAACTAACCGTGGAACATTGCCATTGTTAGCTGCAGAAGGTGATGAGTATTTCCATGTTGGAAGAATGGTTGCGGTCTCCATTGTACACGGTGGTCCAGGGCCTCGATGCTTTTCCCCAAGCTTCTACCAGTACCTGGTTGGTAAAGTTAAGACCATTGAGGCACCGATTGAGGATATACCTGATACTGAAGTCAGGAATGTTCTCCTTGAGGTAATTGTAATTATGTGTTTCGTAGAATATTAAAGGAAAAAAAAGGTTTTTAATATTTTGATGAACAATCAACAATATGGACACCCCAGTAGCTTGAAAACCCAGTGTGATACTGGAATCAAACCAGTGACTTCCATGCTTTGTCACTAATATGTAGTCTAAATTCCAACCAATACACTGTTTTTATTTTACTCTAGATTAAGAATGCTAGGACACTGGAAGAACTCGTGGAACTTGCAGATAAGCACTCCAGCATGCTTCAGACAGCAGGATGCTATCAATGCCTGAGGACACTGGAGGATAAGGAAAAAGTTGTGGATGGTTACACCCAGTGGTACTTCACCTACCGCAACCATGTTTCCTTCCAGAGGTAGGTCACTCTGACTACTTCGTAAGAATTCAAACGAGAATTTGAATGAAACTCAAATGAGTGTCTAACAAATGGTTAAGTCAAAAGTGAGTCCTACAATAGCATTAAGAACTTACCATGATCTGCCTCTTCCCCTCACCCACAACCCAACCCGGTAATAGGTTCAAGGATGGCCTGGCTACCCTCAACTTTTTCAACGCTCTGGAACAGCATCCCTCCATTTTCCTGCCCTACATGTGTTACAGTGTGGAAGACCTGACAGCCGAGAGTGTAGAGTCACTGTTCCGTCCAGAAATGAGCCCAACTGGTAGCTCAAATCGCCATGAGGAGGAGAGAGTGCTTGGCTACTGGCTGGACTACTTAATCGCTGTTAAAGGTATAATTTTCTGTATGTTGTTTGAAGTGAAGTCCACAAATGGATGATAAATCTTAAAGGGATAGTTCACTTTGAAATTAATTTTTGATATGTTTTAGCTTACCTCAAGGGCATCCAAGATGTAGGTGTCTTTGTTTCCACAGTATTTTCAATTTTGATATTTTAGGTCAAACCGTTCTTGTCTTTCAGTCATATAATGCAGGTCTATGGTCACCACCTCAAAGAGCATACACAGAGAAGTCCAAATTAAACATGATTTAACGACTCGTAAATGTAAGTACACACTGATTCAGATCAGTTGGACGTGGCTGTGGCTACATGAGGTAAAAACGATATAAATACTGTTCGTTTTCTTACACAAACCGCTCGTTTCGTGTCTTAGGCCATCAATGTGTACTTACATTTACGAGTCATTAAATCATGTTTAATTTGGACTTCTCTGTGCATGCTCTTTGAGGTGGTGACCATAGACCTGCATTATATGACTGAAAGACAACACCGGTTTGACCCAAAAAATGTCAAAATTGAAAATACTGCCGAAACAAAGACATCTTGGATGCCCTTGAGGTAAGATAAAACATACCAAAAATTAATTTCAAAGTGAACTATCCCTTTAATGTGTTTCTCTACTCCCAACCCCCACAGAGGAAGGGTCAGGGATGTCCTTGCAGGACATTCTGATGTTCGCCACAGGCCTGAAAGAAATCCCAGCAGCAAAATTAATACCACAGCCTCAACTCGCATTCCAGAAACACTCAAGGTTTCCTGAGGCTAATGTCTGCGCGAACACATTAAAACTCCCGATCTTACCCTCATATGAAATCTTTGAGGAAGCCATGAATTATGGAATCAAGAACGCTCCAGGATTTGGGCTCCATTGAGGTGTCAATCGGAAATTAATTATCAGTGGCAAATTTGCATTACTGTTTGCATTGCACTTTGCTGTTTGTACTGTTACATTGTTTACAGAATTCCCTTATTGTTATATATAAGAATAGGTGCAAGTTTCTCTATTTGGAAACTTTTCGTGGCAGATTTACATTGCTGTTATTGTTCGCACTTTACTATTTGTACGGTTACATTGTTTACAGAAGTCCAATGACTTTTTGTATAAGAAAAGGTGCAAGTTTCTCTATTTGGAAACTTTTCGTGACAGATTTACATTGCTGTTATTGTTCGCACTTTACTGTTTGTCAGTACTGTTTAACAGTTAAAAGAAATAAAATAATTTTTATAAGAAAATGTAAGTTTGTCTATTTTTAAACATTCTGCAAGAGCCATCAGAATGAAGTTTATTTGTTGTTGCATAAATTGGTCATTAAATGTTACCGATCTAGCATAAGTCACCATTAGCTTCAGCATACTGTATTTATCAACACTGTTAACACCAAAAGCATACATTGTGATGGTGGAAAAAGTAAGGGAAGTCATTGCAATCCATTAATATCTTTGCTTTTAATTTAACCTTTAATCTAAGGTGTCCATATCAGTACACCACACTGGAGGCAATGCTGTCTGAAAGAAAATAAACTGCCTACATGTCTGTCAGTTCTCTCTCTCTCAAAGACCAGCCATTTCCTTAAGTCTAATGTAGTTGTCAACAGCAGCTGGCCAGTTGATGGGTGGAGCGAGCTGGCTCTGTCTCTCCAAGTTGGCAAAATATACTTGGAGGTTAGCATCTCCACACAAACTGTTTGTTGGTGGCAGAAGGTCTTTGAACTCCTGTAACACTTGGGGATCCACTGGGAATCCACAATCCCTTCCACCAAACCTAAGGCCGCACAGAAAGCACAACAGTGAACTCATTTTGAATAGTGTTTAAAGCTCAAAGGGAAACCAACCAAACATTTATTGAAAATGACAATACAGGTGTTACATACAAACCTGTGAGGCAGGTTGTAAATGGTATCAGGTTTCCCAGATGGACAGAGAGACTGCCGGACAGGTCTGATGGTATGGTTGTTCCAAAGCTCTCGGTGTTCATCAAGCTCTTTCTGAAAGATGCCCAGGAACACATAACGTACAAGGCACTTGTGTTCATGGGTGCCATTGAAGTAGTGTCTCTCTCTCAGGTCACTGAATAAATCCATCCAGAACTGTGTCCTAATAATGGAGTACAGTGATTTCAGTTTTGTATAAATGTTTCTAATACAAATACTTCAATTCTGTGACAGTCTTGGAAAACAACATTCTGCACTGCATTCACCAGTGCAGAATGGACTGTCAACACTTATTACAACTTGAAAACAGTCAACCATGCACACTAATCCTTTTACTTATCATAACTATTGCACAATCGGCAGTACACAGCCTGATCCATGTATGACGCTCATATAAATAAGCCTACATTTTCAAAGTCTGCATTGTATGGTGCCAACCCAGCATAATATTACTAAAAGATTACAGAAATATGAAACAGTATTGAAAAATATGTATGAGTGTGTGTACAAGTCTTCTATTTCACACCCTCTATAACATCTAAAAACTTACCTCTGTTTCCTGAAAAAGGACCACCAGCTTTCAATCCTTTGATTGGCAGTTGAAGTGCCATACATGTGGCTGAGAGAACCTGCAAATTCATCGGTGTGGTCCTCTCTTAAAGAACAGTGGATGGCAGCCATGTCTCCATTTTCTGTCCCACAGTCTGTCCTAAGACGAGCCGGAAGGCCACAGCTCGAAACACACTGCAGGTAATGGTGGGCTATTACTGCAGGGTCGTTGTTGGTGCTGCCACTACTGAGCCACATAACCCGCCTTGAATACCCATCGATGCAGCCACTGATGGCAATCCCAAAGGGCTTGAGCTTGTCATAGCCATCCACATGCCACACCTGATTGGGTCCTGCGGAGCAATAGGATCGCCTAACAAACCTGCGCCTATGACGGAGAGATACTCCAGTTGGATTTAATAATCTGAGGGCTTGCATGACATCGTCTCGTTTCACTGTAAGTGAATGCTTCTGTCGCAGGGTCTGCCACATAGCCCTGTAGCCCAACAGCTGTCCTGAACCATTCAATTCACTAGTGATGGCAGCATTCACAGTCTCCAGTGGACTGTAATTTGCTCTCCGACTTAGATTTAGCCGTTTCAGCCTTCTTTTTAGAGTTTTTAAGCTCATTACAATACCATGCTTCGACTCCCAAAAATCTCTAATAACGTCGTTGGAGTGGTCCTTTCTAAAGTACCCAGATAGCAAAAAATATCCGCACGGCTTCGTTT